>SEYY01009431.1:32500-35000 GCA_009176605.1 Armadillidium nasatum | reverse complement strand
GAGAAATGTCAGAAGACTAATATAAGAAACAAGATAACAATGATATCGTTTCCCAAATACTTATAAAATCAGTGTTAGGATGAAAAATAAGTTTAGAGGCAGTAAGAGGGAATAAAATAAGGTTTCCTGCTTTCGGCACGCCAGACAGGTGAAAGAAGAAAGGATTTACTGCAAATTGTAAATTTTGCCTAAAATAAAATAGAGACCACGAATGGTGTACAAATAATAAAAGAAAGATCATGTACGAATATAAGTCAGCAACACCGTGGCACACAACACCACCAACGGATATCGCCAACTCTGATGTGATGAAAAAGGTGATGGGAGAAGTGAATATGGGTTTATTCTTAGAAGTCACTTCACTTTGCTACTCCGAGGTTACATTTATTTGTGATGTTTTTAATAGTTGTAAAGGAATATACGGCTGCATAATTATTCTTGTGGTATGTAAATATGGAGTGATTTGTGAACATTCCTGTAGAAGACAGTATTGTAAAGGAATATATTGTGTGAATGGGTAAGAAGGGATGAACAGTTGAATACCTGACGAAGCGGGATATCCTATGGGGGATGGGAAATTATAATCTTTCCGAAAGTTTTCATTTGTGAACAAACACAAGCTAGCCACATACGCACACAACATATATATATATGATAATATATATATATATATATATATATATATATATATATATATATATATATATATATATATATATATATATATATATATATATATATATATATATATATATATATATATATATATATATATATATATATATATATATATATATATATATATATATATATATATATATATATATATATATATATATATATATATATATATATATATATATATAATATATATATATATATATATATATATATATATATATATATTATATATATATATTATATATATATATATATATAATATATATATATATATATATATATTATATATATATTATTAATATATATATATATATATATATATATATATATATATATATATAATATTATATATATATATATATATAATATATATATATTATATATATATATATATATATATATATATATATATATATATATATATATATATATTAAAAGAAAAACATTATGCTCATTTATAACCGCATCTGCAAAATTGTCTCTTGATCTACTGCACTCAAAAACTCATAATGATGCATAAACTTTTCATTACTTTGCTTAACGTCCCCAGTTTACCTTTATAGTCATACGCCACAGTCATTAAAGAAACTTAAATGTTAAAATTTAATGGTCTCATTAATCTTGCATTCGCAAAGGAGGTGCATAAAATATACTTAACGTGGTCGGTAAGTTCTTATGAATAAATTAATTTCAAAAAAAAAAAAAAAAAAAAAAAAAAAAAAAAAAAAAAAAAAAAAAAAAAAAAGAGAATAATCATCGAGAAAACATGCATATAAAAACTACCTTTTCTAGAAAAAGAAAGGAAGACAAGCTTTTGTTTATTTATCCGAGAAACTTTTTAACAAATTGTAATATGAAATTTAAAATGAAGGGTCTGTTATTTTAACACAGCTCTCTTAAAATGTGCTAATTATTGGTGTAATTATTATTATTATTATTATTATTATTATTATTATTATTATTATTATTATTATTATTATTATTATTATTATTATTATTACTATTAATATTTTTATTATTATTATTATTATTATTATTATTATTATTATTATTATTATTAGTAGTAGTAGTATAGTAGTAGTAGTAGTAGTAGTAGTAGTAGCAGTAGCAGCAGCAGCAGCAGCAAGGCGAGTAAGATCAATTCGTCGAGTTAGGGCTACGAAAGGAAATTTTGAAGGTGGAGCCCCATTCTCCTTCTAATGGGAGATAGTAAACACATTCCATATTTCTTCCTGAAGAGGAATGACCTCCTTGATGTGTCTCCTTTTTAATCTCCCATTTGATAGAGGATCAATAAACCTCCCCTTTAAAGTACTCGTTCCTTAGAGCCTTTAAGAGCGATCTAAATCTGTTTGCTTGCTCAGAAGAGAGGTCATAGACCACTAGCAATCTCATGAAGTACCGTTTCGTTCTCACTTATCAACCTTCTTCTTATCTTGGCTGCCATCTTACCCTTAACTTCAGTCCATTAACCTTTTCAAAGCTTTGACACAATAACTAAAGAACATTAGAAAAAAGAAAAAAGAAAAAAAAGAGATAGTTAGAAGCTACACGGTCCTATTAAAATGACCCGTCACAAAGATGTAAAATTACCACTTGCATTGTATGACTATTTTTAGCTTTAAATATTCGTCTCCCTAAAACTTATTCTGACTCCATAATTATACAAAGAACAAACAATTTATTGATCGAAATTATAAACAGATGCATCAATTAAGCTAAAGCGCAAAAACAAGTCAGCAACACCTCAAAGGAATTGGCAAGAAAGAAAAAAACAACTTAAGGTATAAAGGTATCAAAAGAAACCCAACTACTAAAT
>SEYY01009431.1:27500-30000 GCA_009176605.1 Armadillidium nasatum | reverse complement strand
CTGAGTCTAAATTCGACCCTTTGTCAAATCAATGGTGGGGCCAAAGTACTTTTTGAAATTACGTGAAATTTGAACTGTATATTCAGAATTCTATATATTCTGTATATTCTATCTATTCCTGCTCTAAACAATATCAAAAACTAAAAAAATTAGTGAGTAGCGTTTTTTTTTTTTTTTTAATTTTTTTCTCCGGAAGGGTATGTACTTTGCAATTGTTTTTTTTTTTTTTCAAGAAAAAATTCAAGTCCTTATAACTTTTTACCTAGACGTGATATCAAAAATTATTTGCTAAGAAATCTTTCCAAGTTTCAAGAATACGACAGTTCAAACTACAGTATAATTACATAATAATAAAAATATAATAAAAAAAAAATTTAAAAAAATACTTTCATTTCGGCAAAATTTTTCATTTTTAAGACTTTCTAGCGTATTTACTTGTTGATGACCGAACTCTTTTCAAGCATCAGCAATTATCAGCTATCACGTGGGAATCTCAGAGCCCTTGGTACCGTACCACCATAATATTGATATCTTGGTTAAATCTCTCCGTCTGTTCGTCACTTACATCATCTATTTTTCTTGGAAATTGGTCAAGATGGCTATTTAAAAATTAATTACATTTTTACCCTAATATTGCTTTGTAACTCTTTGTAATCTTTTAATTCTTTTTTACAATTTCTTTGACGCTATCTACCCTATAATTGCCTAAAAGGTTTTCTACCAAGTCTACGAATGAGAACAATGCATTTTTCTAGCGTTCGCTCATGGCATTTGGAAAATTGCTGTCTTTTATTGATGTTCTTATATGTGGGTAGTTGAAAATTCCCGCTTGATATTTTCACAACTTAACACGTTGAGTGCCAAGAGACCCACCGGTGGGTCTCGTAGCACAAAACAAAAAGTTTCATCCGATTCTCCTGAAAATTTCAATATAGATAGCTTTTTTCCCGACGAAAAAACTCCATTCCTAACGTTTTTGCGAGGGAGTTAAAGTTTAGGAGTTGTTTCGGAATTTTTAGGAATGTTCAAATCTACGGTGAGGCCACATAAAAAATATTTTCGGTCTGAAATTTGGAGTGTTTGTTCCTAAGTCTATTGGCTAAAACATCTTCTAAAAAACTTTTGCTGTCAGAAGTAAAGAAAAATTGTTATTAGCTCAAAACTGACCCACTGTCGAAAGTCAAAAATTTAAAAAAAAAATAAATTCCAACTTTTTTTAAAAAAATATTTAAAAAAAAAAAACTACAATAACTACATTTCTCATTTTTGGAAGTGTTATAGATAAATGATGGGGCTACAATATTTTTCTATATATTATTCGATCTAGTTTGTTTTCTTTGAGATATAGCTCTTCAAATAAGGTCCCTTTTTGTGCCAATTTTCAAAAATTTTAAAAGTTTGAGACACTATATCTTTCTTCAAACAAAAATTATTTTATAATGTTTTAAACGTAAGTTATAGAACTATCCCTCTTCTAAACAAAATCTAAAAATAAAAAAAATGGTGCAGGCATTTTTTTTTAAATAATTTTTTTCTCCGGAGGGGTATGGTTTTTTTCAAAAAAAAATTTGGATGCCTATAACGTTTTTTCTAGACGTGATATCAAAAATCGCTTCATACAACATCTATATATTGGGGCTAAGATTGCTCAGCTAAAATATTAGCTCATTTGGACCAGTGGTTTGACCCCGCTATTTAAATTTTTTTCAACTTTTGACCCCAAATATCTTCTAAACAGTTAATCACTCGTAAAAACGTTAGAAATGGACTAATTTCGTCGGGAAAAAAAGTATCTATACTGAAAATTTCAGCTCAATCGGTCAAGAAATAAAAAAAATTTCAGAAATGGGGCTTGCCCAATTTTCCGGCATTCAACATGTTAAACTTGTCAATTTTGAAATTATGTATTTAAAACATTCGTAGTTCGTATTTCTATCTTACCGTATCTGTCTTTAATTAAATATTATTTAAAGAGGTCTAGTTTGAAATACAAAAGAGAAAATGTGATTTTAATCTCTGCTCATTAAAGGTGTATTAATTACATTTTTATTCCAGCAGAAAGTAAAGTTCGCTCTGACCAGATTTGTTTGAAATAATGTTCTATCTTAGCTTTGCTGTCCCATAAGGAACGGAAGCAGGGATATTTAGTATATCTTCCTTGTTTTCCTGGCAGAAAATTAATCTTTTTAAAGTCAACAAATATGATTCATTCGCGTTCAGCATATTTGATAAGAGGGTGTTACATATATGTAAAAACAGACATAATACAGCAATACTACAACAATAGGTGCTAATTTCAAGATAAAAACCTAGTTGCATTTGTGAAACTGTAAAAAGACTTTGGGAATATTGAGGAAAAAACCTTGATAAGAGGGTGTTACATATGTAAAAACAGACATAATACAGCAATACTACAACAATAGGTGCTAATTTCAAGATAAAAACCTAGTTGCATATGTGAAACTGTAAAAAGACTTTGGGAATTTTGAGGAAAAAACCT
>SEYY01009431.1:5000-20000 GCA_009176605.1 Armadillidium nasatum | reverse complement strand
ATTATTATTATTATTATTATTATTATTATTATTATTATTATTATTATTATTATTACTTTTAGTAGCATAGTAAATGGGCAATTCCATGGCACGCTTAAGCACAGGGGGTAACTCCAACCCTATTCGGATTTGGATGAATTTGGAGAGCAGGGCTACCTTGCACCCTAAATTCTTTTGGAAGACTAAAAAATCCGTAAAACTTACAGTTTTGATTTATGGGGGACAAAAATTTTCGGGGGCTTGCTTCACCCCCGATTTTCAAAGCCAAATAACTTTGTTAGCTTTTAAGATATCCTTCAGAAAATATATATCATTGAAATCGGTTGAGAAAGACTAATCCGATGATGCTAAAATAATTTTGATATGATAAACCTGAAAAAAATATTAAGAAATAAATTTTTTTTTTTTTTTTTTTTTTTTTTTACATTTAAAATTTAAAATTTTTTTTTTTTTTTTTTTTTTTTTTTTTTTTTTTTTTTTTTTTTTTTTTTTAAAAAGTAAAAAATGTTTTTAAAAATTAAATGAAAAAATGGTATACTTCAGATTATTTTAACCAAATGTTACATATATTTAATTCTATCTGTATTTTTCAAGTTTCTCAGATCTAATTGATTAATTTCTTATTTTTCAAATATAATTACTTTAGATTTAAATAAATAATGCCTAAAATTGGTTCAATTCCTTTTAGATGACATAATAAATAATTCTTCAAACACTTTAAGAAGAATAACTAAAAACTTGTTTAACACCAAATTCTCAAAAGATGCAATATTGTATCGGGCATGTATTAAAACCTCAAGAGAAAACCCAAAACTGCTCCAAAGTGTTAAAAAGAACCCGAAAATGCGCTGTCCGATAATTCTTGCAGCATATCTTGTAGTACTAATTCAAATTCATAATTACCTGTGGATAAAATTTCATTAGAAAAACTAACAGGAATTTTAGAAATTCTTAATCTTACTCAATTTAAAAAGCATATATATATATATATATATATATATATATATATATATATATATATATATATATATATATATATATATATATATATATATATATATATATATATATATATATATATATATATATATATATATATATATATATATATATATATATATATATATATATATATATATATATATATATATATATATATATATATATATATATATATATATATATATATATATATATATATATATATATATATATATATATTAGAACAAATATTGCTCGCAACTCTCATGTTTATATTTATAAAAATTAGGATTTACATTCTCAATTTATCAAGTTAATGTCTTATTTTTAGATGGATGAGTAGTTTTAGCAAAGGTTATGGTGGGACAGAAAACAATAGAAAAGCTGACATCCTGACATCTCTCAAAAGAAAACTTGAGTCGTCATTAGATACAGAGATTCCAAATACTTCAAAATTGATGATGATGATTGTTTAAAGTATATCTATTCAGGTAGCATTCATGCATAATTTTCTTACCTTTGTGCAATGGTAGGACCGATTAGTAGGGAAAAAGTCGGGAAACAAATTTTAATACATAAATTATATAATTTGATTTCTTTTTTTTACAGATTCGAAAATCTTTTGAATAACTATGATTGAAAATTGCTTACCATTTCTCCATATTCAATTAAGAAGACTAAGGAAATAATTAAACTTATCAGAATATAACGAAAAAATGCCACTGTTTAGAAATTCAATATGGCATTTTTTATCAAAGGGCACTAAAGATTATGCTAAAACGTTTTATGAGTCAGACGACGTGATACGAATTTTCATTAGTAACAAAGATTGCTTAAGTAGTAGAAATAAAGCAATAGTTGGAAAAAGAATTAATTTCAAAACGTTTGATACTAATTTATTTAAAAGAAGCTTATACCTTACATAAGAGTGACTCTAATAGCCCAATCATTGGTTTTTATAGTTTTTCTTCATTAAGACACATAACTGCATACTAGTTGGTGGAACAGGCACACATTTTGAATGTGTGTGTGCAAATATCACCAAAATGTAAAACTACAAATAGCAACTACAACTACTAATCTCTGCAATGAACATTTGAAATTTGGATTATAAAGATCTTTAAGGAAAATTGTTTATGGTATTCAAATTAGAGACTGTATGATGCATGCATGAAATTTGTGTCTTCTAAAAGGGAAAGGAATCAAGAAATTTTTAGGAGGAACTGACAACCTTATTAATTATATTCAAAAAATTAAATATAAGTAGTGGGTGTCAATTAATAGGTGCAATTTAGTTGGAATGTTTGATTCAACTAAGATTTTATAAACTCTCTAAACAAAAACATAGTTAAATTAACAAGGAATCATTAAATATTTAACACGCAAAGTGCTCTTCTTAACTCTTTAAAAACAAACTTAAACACTAATGAAGAACTTCTTCAGGGCTATCGCAGAAAACTTTATTGTCCTTTATTGTCCAAGATATTATACAGTGTTATCACTGAAAAACTCTCAGTGCACTGTCCATCCATTTGTAATATACTTCAGAAGATCTGTCAAAAAAAATATTTCACCAAAGTTATTGTTTTCTGACACTATACATAAAGCATAATACAACTGTGGTGTACATATTTTTTCCTAAATTGGTTCCAGAGGTAAAAAAAGGTCTGTCCAAATCTTGAAAAAATCTATTACTTTCCCGGTAGTTGTGCTGCACAATATAAGAACAGGTTTAATTTTTTAAACATTTGCAAACAGAAAACAGAGTTCGGCGTAAATTGGGAATGACATTTTTTTGCCACTTCTCTTGGAAAAAATGTCTATGAGGGAATTGGTGGAACTGTTAAGAGGGCAAGCTTGCAAAGAACTTTTAAGTAACCTACAGACTTGTACAAATTTTGTTGCGAACTCTTGGATTACAAAATTAATAGTCTCTACATCACATCTGAGGAAATTTATGAGAAAGGAAGTCTTCTAAAATAGGTTTAAATTAGCAAGCACCATACCAGGCACACAAAAATTCCATCATTTTGTTCCTCTAGATGATGGAAATTTAGAAGTCTTTGAACCTTCAACTGATTTAGTAGGATATGAAAAGCAAATCGATACTAAAACAATGCCAAATAAATATTCATGAAGCTAAAATGAAACTAAAAATGAGAGATTATGCTATATGCACTTATGATAAGAAAATGAATCGATCTAGTATCAAATTATAATGAAATGATTGATCATTATAAAATCGACTTTTATAAACCAGGTTGGATCTAAATACTTTTATTTCTCACAAATTAGAGATACAATGCCATTTACCAATAGACAATATAAATGACAATCTAACTGACCATTCATCAAAAGCAGGCACAAGTAGAGTACTTTTAAAGAAACTGAAATCAAATGTTAAAATTTGAGATATAACAAAATTTGATAAAATATAAATACATAAAGTTTACTAAAATATTTTATTATTATTATTATTATTATTATTATTATTATTATTATTATTATTATTATTATTATTATTTATTATTATTATTATTATTATTATTATTATATTATTATTATTATTATTTATTATTATTATTAAATTATTATTATTATTATTATTATTATTATATTATTATTTAGAATTCAATTTATTTATTATTTAGTTTTAATATATATTTATTTTACATTTCTCTTTCCAATTCCCTAAAAAAATTAATTATTATTATTATTATTATTTATTATTATCATTATATTATTATTATTATTATTATTATTATTATTATTATTTTATTATTATTATTAATTTTTTACATTTTAAAAAGTTGGATCCCCACGGGTATTTGTCATTGGAATTGGGAAACTTTCTTGAAAGTTTCTGCAGACGATCCTCCTCTTGAGAGATCAAAACAGCGCCATCAACCATTAAGAATCAAATCAGCCCCTCTAACGTATTAATTATTATTATTGTTATTATTATATTATATTATTATTATTATTATATTATTATTATTATTATTATTATTATTATTATTATTATTATTATTATTATTATTATTATTATAAAACTTTATTTTCAAATTATTTAAAGTGTAATTATTTCAAATTATGAAACTAAATAAAATAATTCTATGCTAATATTAAAAGTGTTTATAATTTTAATTTAAACATTCGTTATAATTTATAATAACTGAAACAACAAAGTTTTTTATCAACTGCAAATTTTTTAAAAACTTTTTATTTATTTATGTTTTACATTGTTTTCTCTCCTACAAGGCTATTTAGTCTGTCATCGAGCTGTAAGATTCTGATCAAGGAATATTCCTTGGAGTCCTTCATTTTTCAGGGCTGGTCCTCAGTTTATGTTCCTCCATTCCTTCTCATTCCCATCTCTTATTGTGATTCTACTTCCTGGTATTGTTTTGAGAAGCTCCAGCAATTTTTTTGTAGGTGAATATACCTTGTTGAAATGAGTTTCCTCTCAAACACTCTTTTCTATCACTCTTTTATTTCAAACTATATTGTTTCTTTTTGATTCTGTCAGAATTCTTGGAACTGTATTGTTGCAGTTTACATTATTTCCTTTTAATTGTTATATTCATGTTTGAGCTGTATTTAATTAAATTGACATGTGTAAGGTACTAAACAGTAAATTACTATGTTTTCTTCGATATTATTTTCTAACCTAAGAGGCTTCTACCCTTTTTAAAATTTAATGGATTTAATTTTCTGTGAATTACGTCCGTTTTTAGTAATGATTCTTTCGGAGTATTTATGCTTCTGAACGTTCTCAATGCTTTCTCTTCACATTCTCTCACTTTTGATTTACTACCAGAATTTCATTCTTGTTCTCACAATTTCAGTTCTGCCTCTCTTAACTCTGTCGTAAAAATTTACTTCATTTCACAGCATTTCTTATTTTTCAACTCCAGCATTCTACATCGTTTATTTTGACCGTTAATTTTGCATCTTGAATTTGCAGTATCTCTTGATCTTTTTAATCCTAAAGAGAAATATACTGCACTGTGAATATTAGAAGGAATAAGGATCTACTTGTCTTTATTTCCGTCTTGAATTAAAATACATTTCACTTTTAAATCCAGATCCAAGTTTAAAGACATTTACATTCCTCCTCAAACTGTGATGAACCTCTGACTCATTTTTTTACTGTCTTTCCAGGGTTTTCTAAATTTTCGTCTTTGTACTCTGTTAAAAGATTTATTTTTTCCTACAAATGCCATAAAAATTTTATTAATTAACTCTTTGATATTTCTCCTGTCCTTATAACAAACAAAACTAATCTTTACTTCTGCTTTTTATATATCAACGCGTTCGTTTCTTTGTTGCTGTTCTTATTGGTCATAATGTATTCACAAGTATAGTCACAGGTATATTTTTGAATATTTGCGGAAGAATGGTATTAAAACGATTTTTTTTATTTATTTTTTTTTATTATTATTCTGGAAATGCTTTTCCTTATATGCTATTATTATTGCTTTTACTCTCATTTATCATCTTTAAGCACCTTTCAATCTTTCTAACACTTTTCTAAACATTGTATTTTTCTGTGTAATTCATATCCTCCTTCTACTCTATCTGTATTTGATATTCCCTTTCAGATTAATATCTTTCGTCTTTATCAGTGCTGCATTCACAGTTCTTGGTCATACAACACCGCATAATAGAGTTTTATAAAATACTGTTTTCCTCTTATTTATTTTTTGGCTATTTTCTCTTTCTGATTTATTAATAGTTTGGAATTTTTTTAAAAACTGTAATTTATTTTTATTTTCATTTATAAAAGTCTACTTTGAACCTGAAAATGACATTTGGAAACTCGATTTGTCCTTACTAAATAAATGAGATCAATTTTTTTCACTCTTTCCTGCCCATATATATATATATATATATATATATATATATATATATATATATATATATATATATATATATATTATATATATATATATATATATATATATATATATATATATTGGGAAAAAATTATGGGGAATATAAAAATTCAACAAAGTTGGGGAAAATCAAATTAGTATAAATAAAGTGCTTATAACTTCATGAAATGTCTACTGTAAGACGACAGTAAAAGGAGTGGTACTGTAGCTTAAGAGAGATTTATTGGTTTGATAAAGTGAGAGAGTTAATTAATGAGAACAAAAATAATATATAGATTTCACGATTGATAACTGGAACCCCCTGAAATTTGATATAGACTCTCATGCAAATGCTAAGGGCTCCCTACACAGAGAAAACTGGAGCTCAAAAGTGAAGAACCCACTTACTCTTAGAAGTATATGAACATTCTTCTATTCTTGATTAACAGAAGCAAACTGAACCATCCATAAGAAAACGAAAAATAGAAGTAATAATAATATTAAAAACGAAGGTGAGTAAATATATGAAAAATATTGTCTTGTAAAGAATTGAAAACAACCATGATTTCTCAGTCACAATTAAAAATACGAGATATCACAGAGTGTCTTGTCTGCTCTATACGTAACTATGAAGGTTGCTACTAGAAATGAAAAAGTTCATAGTTACGTATAGAGCAGACAAGACACTCTGTGATATCTCGTATTTTTAATTGTGACTGAGAAATCATGGTTGTTTTCAATTCTTTACAAGACAATATTTTTCATATATTTACTCACCTTCGTTTTTAATATTATTATTACTTCTATTTTTCGTTTTCTTATGGATGGTTCAGTTTGCTTCTGTTAATCAAGAATAGAAGAATGTTCATATACTTCTAAGAGTAAGTGGGTTCTTCACTTTTGAGCTCCAGTTTTCTCTGTGTAGGGAGCCCTTAGCATTTGCATGAGAGTCTATATCAAATTTCAGGGGGTTCCAGTTATCAATCGTGAAATCTATATATTATTTTTGTTCTCATTAATTAACTCTCTCACTTTATCAAACCAATAAATCTCTCTTAAGCTACAGTACCACTCCTTTTACTGTCGTCTTACAGTAGACATTTCATGAAGTTATAAGCACTTTATTTATACTAATTTGATTTTCCCCAACTTTGTTGAATTTTTATATTCCCCATAATTTTTTCCCAATGTATATATATATATATATATATATATATATATATATTATATATATTATATTATATATATATATATATATATATATATATATATATAATATATATATATGTTGGCAGGAAAGAGTGAAAAAAATTGATCTCATTTATTTAGTAAGGACAAATCGAGTTTCCAAATGTCATTTTCAGGTTCAAAGCAGACTTTTATAAATGAAAATAAAAATAAATTACAGTTTTTAAAAAAATTCCAAACTATTAATAAATCAGAAAGAGAAAATAGCCAAAAAATAAATAAGAGGAAAACAGTATTTTATAAAACTCTATTATGCGGTGTTGTATGACCAAGAACTGTGAATGCAGCACTGATAAAGACGAAATATATTAATCTGAAAGAGAATATCAAATACAGATAGAGTGGAAGGAGAATATGAATCACACAGAAAAATACAATGTTTAGAAAAGTGTTAGAAAGATTGAAAGGTGCTTAAAGATGATAAATGAGAGTAAAAGCAATAATAAAAATTGCATATAAGGAAAAGCATTTCCAGAATAATAAAAAAAAAAATAAATAAAAAATCGTTTTTATATACCATCTTCTACAACTATTCAAAAATATACCTGTGACTATACTTGTGAATACATTATGACCAATAAGAACAGCAACAAAGAAACGAACGCGTTGAAATATAAAAAGCAGAAGTAAAGATTAGTTTTGTTTGTTATAAGGACAGGAATAATATCAAAGAGTTAATTAATAAAATTTATATGGCATTTGTAGGAAAAAATAAATCTTTTAACACAGTACAAAGACGAACATTTAGAAAACCCTGGAAAGACAGTAAAAAAATGAGTCAGAGGTTCATCACAGTTTGAGGGGAATGTAAATGTCTTTAAACTTGGATCTGGATTTAAAAGTGAAATGTATTTTAATTCAAGACGGAAATAAAGACAAGTAGATCCTTATTCCTTCTAATATTCACAGTGCAGTATATTTCTCTTTAGGATTAAAAAGATCAAGAGATACTGCAAATTCAAGATGCAAAATTAATGGTCAAAATAAACGATGTAGAATGTTGGAGTGAAAAATAAGAAATGCTGTGAAATGAAGTAATTTTTTACAACAGAGTTAAGAGAGGCAGAACTGAAATTGTGAAAACAAGAAAGAAATTCTGGTAGTAAATCAAAAGTGAGCGAATGTGGAGAGAAAGCATTGAGAACGTTCAGAAGCATAAATACTCCGAAAGAACCCTTACTAAAAACGGACGTAATTCACAGAAAATAGAATCCCTTAAATTTTAAAAAGAGTAGAAGCCTCTTAGGTTAGAAAATAATATCGAAGAAAACATAGTAATTTACTGTTTAGTACCTTACACATGTCAATTTAATTAAATACAGCTCAAACATGAATATAACAATTAAAAGGAAATAATATAAACTGCAACAATACAGTTCCAAGAATTCTGACAGAATCAAAAAGAAACAATATAGTTTGAAATAAAAGAGTGATAGAAAAGAGTGTTTGAGAGGAAACTCATTTCAACAAGGTATATTCACCTACAAAAAAATTGCTGGAGCTTCTGAAAACAATACCAGGAAGTAGAATCACAATAAGAAATGGGAATGAGAAGGAATGGAGGAACATAAACTGAGGACCAGCCCTGAAAAATGAAGGACTCCAAGGAATATTCCTTGATCAGAATCTTACAGCTCGATGACAGACTAAATAGCCTTGTAGGAGAGAAAACAATGTAAAACATAAATAAATAAAAAGTTTTTAAAAAATTTGCAGTTGATAAAAAACTTTGTTGTTTCAGTTATTATAAATTATAACGAATGTTTAAATTAAAATTATAAACACTTTTAATATTAGCATAGAATTATTTATTTAGTTTCATAATTTGAAATAATTTACACTTTAAATAATTTGAAAATAAAGTTTTATATAATAATAATAATACATATAATAATAATAATAATAATAATAATAATAATAATAATAATAATAATAATAATAATAATAATAATAATAATAATAATAATAACGTTAGAGGGGCTGATTGATTCTTATGGTTGATGGCGCTGTTTTGATCTCTCAAGAGGAGGATCGTCTGCAGAAACTTTCAAGAAAGTTTCCCAATTCCAATGACAAATACCCGTGGGGATCCAACTTTTTAAAATGTAAAAATTATAATAATAATAATAATAATAATAATAATAATAATAATAATAATAATAATAATAATAAATAATATAATATATAATATAATAAATTTAATAATTTTTAGGGAATTGGAAGAGAAATGTAAAATAATATATATAAAACTACAGTAAACTAAACTAAATTGAATTCCTAATAATAATAATAATAATAATAATAATAATAATAATAATAATAATAATAATAATAATAATAAAAATAATAAAATAATAATAATAAAAAATAATAAAAATAATAATATAATAATAATAAAATAATAATAATAATATAATAATAATATAATAATAAATAATAATAATAATAATAATAATATATAAAATATTTTAGTAAACTTTGTCTTTTATTTTATAAAATTTTGTAAATATCTCAAATTTTAACATTTGATTTCAGTTTCGTTAAAAGTACTCTACTTGTGCCTGCTTTTGATGAATGGGCAGTTAGATTGTCATTTATATTGTCTATTGGTAAATGGCTTGTATCTCTAATTTGTGAGAAATAAAAGTATTTAGATCCAATCTGGTTTATAAAAGTCGATTTTATAATGATCAATCATTTCATTATAATTTGATATAAGATCGATTCATTTTCTTATCATAAGTGCATATAACATAATCTCTCATTTTTAGTTTCATTTTAGCTTCATGAATATTTATTTGGCATTGTTTTAGTATCGATTTGCTTTTCATATCCTACTAAATCAGTTGAAGGTTCAAAGACTTCTAAATTTCCATAATCTAGAGGAACAAAATGATGGAATTTTTGTGTGCCTGGTATGGTGCTTGCTAATTTAAACCTATTTTAGAAGACTTCCTTTCTCATAAATTTCCTCAGATGTGATGTAGAGACTATTAATTTTGTAATCCAAGAGTTCGCAACAAAATTTGTACAAGTCTGTAGGTTACTTAAAAGTTCTTTGCAAGCTTGCCCTCTTAACAGTTCCACCAATTCCCTCATAGACATTTTTTCCAAGAGAAGTGGCAAAAAAATGTCATTCCCAATTTACGCCGAACTCTGTTTTGTGTTTGCAAATGTTTAAAAAATTAAACCTGTTCTTATATTGTGCAGCACAACTATCGGGAAAGTAATAGATTTTTTCAAGATTTGGACAGACCTTTTTTTAACTCTGGAACCAATTTAGGGTAAAATATGTACACCACAGTTGTATTGAGCTTTATGTATAGTGACAGAAAACAATAACTTTGGTGAAATATTTTTTTTGACACAGATCTTCTGAAGTATATTACTAATGGATGGACAGTGCACTGAGAGTTTTTCAGTGATAACACTGTATGATATCTTGGACAATAAAGGACAATAAAGTTTTCTGCGATAGCCCTGAAGAAGTTCTTCATTAATGTTTAAGTTTGTTTTTAAAGAGTTAAGAAGAGCACTTTGCGTGTTAGATATATAATGATTCCTTGTTAATTTAACTATGTTTTTGCTTAGAGAGTTTATAAAATCTTAGTTGAATCAAACATTCCAACTAAATTGCCCCTATCAATTGACACCCACTACTTATATTTAATATCTTGAATATAATTAAGGTTGTCAGTTCTACCTAAAAATTTCTTGATTCCTTTCCCTTTTAGAAGACACAAATTTCATGCATGCATCATACAGTCTCTAATTTTAATATCATAAACACTTTTCCTTAAAGATCTTTATAATCCAAATTTCAAATGCTCATTGCAGAGATTTGTAGTTTTACATTTTGGTGATATTTGCACACACACATTCAAAATGTGTGCCTGTTCCACCAACTAGAATACAGTGAATGTGTCTTAATGAAGAAAAACTAGAAAAACCAATGACTGGACTATTAGCGTCACTCTTATGTAAGGTATAAGCTTCTTTTAAATAAACTAGTATCAAACGTTTTGAAATTAATTCTTTTTCCAACTATTGCTTTATTTCTACTACTTAAGCAATCTTTGTTACTAATGAAAATTCGTATCACGTCGTCGGACTCATAAAACGTTTTAGCATAATCTTTAGTGCCCTTTGATAAAAAATGCCATATTGAATTTCTAAACAGTGGCATTTTTTCGTTATATTCTGATAAGCTTAATTATTTCCATAGTCTTCTTAATTGAATATGGAGAAATGGTAAGCAATTTTCAATCATAGTTATTCAAAAGATTTTCGAATCTGGAAAGAAAAGAAATCAAATTATGTAATTTATGTATTAAAATTTCTTTCCCAACTTTTTTCCTACTAATCGGTCCTACAATTGCACAAAGGTAAGAAAATTATGCATGAATGCTACCTGAATAGATATACTTTAAACAATCATCATCATCAATTTTGAAGTATTTGGAATCTCTGTATCTATCTAATGACGACTCAAGTTTTCTTTTGAGAGATGTCAGGATGTCAGCTTTTCTATTGTTTTCTGTCCCACCATAACCTTTGCTGAACTACTCATCCATCTAAAAATAAGATATTAACTTGGTAAATTGAGAATGTAAAGCCTAATTTTTATAAATATAAACATGAGAGTTGCGAGCAATATTTGTTCTATCATATATATATATATATATATATATATATGAATGCCTAATTTGAGTGTTCGTGGGGCTGGGCGTAGACGGGGGCTTTCTATTACCTTTGCTAACGTTCGTGGCCTTCGATCTAATCTCGCGTCTGTTGAACACTACCTCACTACCTCTCTTCCTAACCTTTTACTTCTGTCTGAGACCCAGCTGGACAGGGATTCTTTCTCTAGCAATCTTAATGTCTCTAACTACAACTTTTTTCACAATTTCCGTCTAAATGGTGGAGTCTGTGCCTATATTAACATTAACACTCCTGTGACACGTCTCGTAAATCTAGAATCTCCTAATTTCGATGTTTTATGGCTTAAAATCTGTCTTCCTACTACTACAATTATCTTGTGTTTCTGCTACTGCTCCCCTAATGGAACAGATTTTCCAGTCTTTTTTCAATATCTTACTACTACTCACGAGACTGTCACTTCTTCTCATCCAAATGCTGAGGTCCTCTATTTAGGGGATTTCAACGTACACCACACTGAGTGGTTGGGTTCCTCTCATACTGATACAGGTGGGAGGGAGGCCAATTCATTCAGCATTCTCAACGATCTGGAGCAGTTGATTAGGAACCCACACACATTCCAGATCGTCCTAACCAATTCTTGAATACACTTGATTTATTCTTCACCACTACTCCTTCTAGTTATAAATACACCATTTTCCCTCCTATTGGTAACTCTGACCATAATCTTATAGCTCTTAGTTATAATGCTTTCTCTCCAACAGCTCCACCATGCCCTAAACGTACTTTCTGGCACTTTAATCGAGCTAATTGGGGGGCAATGCGCCGCTTCTTTGCTAACTATCATTGGAGTGAATCTTGCTTTGTCTCGGGGGACGCTTCTGTCTCTGCTGAAAAGGTAGGGGCAGTAATCCTTGAAGGATGGGCAGATTCATTCCATCTTCAACTAAATCTTTTTCTCCTCAAAATCCATGGTTCGATGGCAATTGTTCTCTTGCCCTCCGGGAGAGAGACAATGCTTATCGTGAATGGAAAAACTCTCCTTCTCCTATCACTCTTGCTAATTTCATTCAGCCCGGAATCGATGCAGGGATGTTCTTCGACGGACTAAGCGTACTTTCATAAAAAGGAAGTGCGCTGACCTCCATGGCTCTCCTACTGATAAAATTTCTGGCCTCTTGTCAAAAATATCTCTAACAACTTCTGTAAATCTGCCTTTCCTCCTCTTATTCGCTCTGATGGTTCTGTAGCTAATACTCCTTCTGAAAAGGCTAATCTCTTCGGCCTCCTTTTTCATCTAATTCCACCCTGCTCGATTCTGGCATCCCTCCTCCTACTTCTTCTCCTCTCAGGTGTCCCATGCCTCTACCTGATAATTACTCATGATCGGGTGCATGGGATCCTGAAATCTATGAACGTCAGGAAGGCCAGTGGCCCGGATGGCATTCCCCTCGTGTTCTGAGGGAGTGTGCTTCCGAGTTGGCCCCTGTCCTCGTTCAGCTCTACTCTCTATGCCTTAATACTAATACTTTTCCTCTATGCTGGAACCGTGCGTTGGTTCAGCCGATCCCGAAAAAAGGTAGCCGTTCTGACCCTTTTAACTATCGACCTATAGCTCTCACTTGTGTTCTATCTAAAATTTTTGAAACTCTCCTCAACTCTCATTTCCTGGATCATTTGGAGTCTCATTCTCTTCTCTCTGATCACCAGTATGGCTTTCGTCGCTCGAGGTCAACTGGTGACATACTTTCCTATCTTACTGATCTCTGGTCTTCTGCCCTTAGGGACTTTGGGGAGTCTTGTGTGGTGGCGCTTGACATATCCAAGGCTTTCGACCGGGTATGGCATGCGTCGCTACTCTCTAAGCTCCCTTCCTTTGGGTTTCCTCCTTCTCTTTGCTTACTCTTGTCTAGTTTTCTCTCAGATCGTTCCATTTCGGCAGTTGTAGATGGAGCGACCTCTTCCTCCTTTTCTGTCAACTGTGGTGTTCCTCAGGGTTTCTGTTTTATCTCCAACCTTATTCTTACTTTTCATTAACGATCTTCTCCACTGCACTTCTAACTCTGTTCACTCTTATGCTGATGATTCAACTCTACATTCTTCTACTCATTTCAAATCTGCTCCCTCTTTTGCTTCAAGACTTGCTTCTCGTCTTCAACTTTCCGATTCTATTCTTGCCGATCTGGATGGAATTTCCCGGTGGGGACATAGCAACCTTGTGAAATTCAACTCTTTAAAAAACTCAACTTCTTTACATCTCCCTCTCAAAAACACCTCCTAACTTTCCTATCCTCTTCGATGGCTCTCCCGTCTCACCTGTAAATAACATTAACATTCTTGGTCTAAACATAAACAACAAACTGTCTTGGAAACCACATATCACAATGGTTGCTAAAGCTGCCTCTAAGAAGCTGGGAGTTCTGTTCAGGTTGCGAGAGTTTTTTTCTTCTGAGCAGTTACTCCAGATATATAAGGGTCTTATTCGCCCTTGTATGGAGTACTGTTCTCACATTTGGGGGGGCTCTGGCTCCTCCTCTCTTCTGGATAGGGTTGAGTCAAAAGCTATGAGATTAATAAACTGTCCCCTACTTTCAAACTCTCTTGACCCTCTGTCTCTGCGACGTGACGTTGGCGCGCTATCTCTTTTCTACAGGTACTACAATGGCAGGTGCTCGAGGGAATTGGCCTCTCGCATTCCTCCACCGTTGCGTCGTCCTCGTTGCACGAGGGGTGCCCTGCTTTCGCACCAATTTTGTGTGGACGTAGGGAATCCCAGGCTAGCCCGTTGTGGTACCTCTTCTTTCCAGCCACCTCTATTCTGTGGAATTCTCTACCATCTTCTATTTTTCCAACTGTATTTAATCTTCCACTCTTCAAGTCTTCCGTCTGCGCCCACCTGAGGGCTGTGCGTTAGGTGTGTGCGTTTGCATGTGTTTTGTCCCTATGTGTGTGCCCCCTCCTTGAAAAGGGCTCTGCCCGTGAGTGGTGGCGTTTTGTAAAAATATATATATAAATATATATATATATATATATATATATATATATATATATATATATATATATATATATATATATATATATATATATATATATATATATATATATATATATATATATATATATATATATATATATATATATATATATATATATATATATATATATATATATATATATATATATATATATATATATATATATATATATATATATATATATATATATATATATATAT
>SEYY01009430.1:107500-109939 GCA_009176605.1 Armadillidium nasatum | reverse complement strand
GTCCCGATTCAAACAATTTGGTTAATAATTCTATAAGGATAAATAAATTAGAAAAAAATCGCCAATTTCTACATTTTCATGGTAATATGACCATTGATCCTAACGACAAGGTGTGCAAAATTCGACCCCTCATAAAACCACAAATTTTTTAATTACATCGAGCCTCTTGGCAGTAAATTTTCTTTAGACGATGCTATGGAGCCATATTATGGGCATCATTCCATGAACAATTTATTAGAGGAAAACCAATAGATTTGGTTCAAATTACGTGCCTACTACCCAGAAGGATACATAATCAAGTTCATCCATATACAGGAGGAGGGGACAAGATACTGGAAAGACAGTAGGGTCTTCTGTGACAGAGAAGCTGTGCTTTGGATGCGTTCTTGAAGGATCGTTCATATATATGGACAATTATTTTACATCACTTTCATTGATGGACACCCTTGCAACTAACAAATAATGATTTTGCATTGGAACAATCCGAATTCTCCTTTGAAGGACTTAAAAAAGACATGTCGGAGCCCTGGTGTTATTCTTGTTCGATGGAATGACAACAGTCAAGTAACTATGTTTACACACTCAAAAAAAAGAGACATCTTTGAAATTGGTATTTGCAAACGTTGGAGCAATTAGAGAGAAACAAGCAGTCATTCCACAACCAAATATCGTAAACTGTATAATAAAAAATGGAGGGGTGGATCTGTTCGAAAAATGCGAGCATTGTACCAAATTAGAATACAATAGAAAAATGGTATTGGCCTTACTTACTTTTGCCTAAATGTAGTGTTTCAATTTTGGATGCTATACCGTAATATTAAACATTCCTTCTTGAATTTACAGAATAGAGAAGCGTAGGAGATGTGCAATCTATAGAATGTCCCTACAATATCGTTGCACAAAATGCAATGTAGGGGTCTTCATGATTGAATATTTTTATATCATATATATATAATATATATATATATATATATATATATATATATATATCTATATATATATATATATATATATATATATATATATATATATATTATATATATATATATATATATATATATATATATATATATATATATATATATATATATTATAATATTTTTATTATATATCTTAATATATAAAAATAATATAACTTTAGCAAAAAGTATCATTATCTAAATTTCGACTTCTTGTAAACGCTAATGCCCACTGTGTCTAAAAAGACACGGCCTAAAAATCTGTGAAAGAGACGGAATTTTTAATAATTCTTATTGACATTTCTAGGACTAAAATAGACTATATATTCAAACTTTTTTAATTTCGGCATAATTGGTTATAGGTTTTCGTGCATGCTCTTATTAATTTCTCAGGAATGTTGTACGCTGGGGTCCTCTAATACTCTCCACAGTCTGATAGCTGATAAATTGTAGAATTGAATTAGATTTTATTTAAAATTCTCATGCATTTAAGGTTTATTATTTGCTGTTTACTTTAATGACAATTTAATTTTTTTGTTTTACTTTTAAATACTGTTTAAAAATATTTTTCTTCATAAACTCAAAGATATCAAATTACTCTATGTTTTAACTAATTCTGAAGCATAATGCTTCTTTTATACTATTCCATTGTGGAAACGAGTACAACTTTACTATTTAGAATACTAACATATGATAATGAAGTTTAACATTTACTTGTATGTTTCCCAAAGGTTTGCAACTCTTCCTTATCGGTTTAAGAACTTTATACGATATTTGAAGGGTTTAGAAATAAAGTGAATCAAGTCCATATTTTATCCATTTTGACTAACACTGTCATAGTAGAGTAAAAATGTTTATATTTTATGTTAAATAGTAAATTAAATTCATAGTTTAATTTTAATGTTAATTAAATTCAATGTTAATTAATAAAGTTCAATGTTAATTAACATCAGCTAATCAACTTAGAGATCTGTTTTCTCAGAAATGAGTCTCTTGGACTTGGTCCACTTTAACTCTGAACCCTCCATTTATTAATATCTATTTATCCTTTGTTTAAAAAAATTTAAAATTAACAACTATATCTTTTTCACATTTTTAAATTAAAAAATTAAATATTTTGTTCAGTATTGCATTAATTATAATAAAATTATTAAGGTTATTTTTCAAACATATTTTTAAAATTCAATGCTTGACTAAGTTCTACTTAAATTTATTTTCATTTAATTATGATGTCTAAAAAAGTTTTCAATTCAATACCTGAAGAGGCCGTTGAGCTTCGAAATCTTTGGTTGATTTAATTTAATTTGTTTTATATTTAGAATGATTGATCGAGGATATAATATATATATATATATATATATATATATATATATATATATATATATATATATATATATATATATATATATATTTATATATATATATATATATATATTAATATAATATATATATATATATATATATATTATATATAATATAT
>SEYY01009430.1:80000-82500 GCA_009176605.1 Armadillidium nasatum | reverse complement strand
CAGAATAAATTACCTTATTTAAATATTTTTATTCAGATACATTTCTTTGCAAATTATTAAGGATAATTATTTTAGCATTTTCGGATCATTAATTTGTTTTAAATGAAGCAAATTAATGATTTTCAGTTATTCGGAATTTCGTTTTTTCCAAAATTTTTAATTATGGCAATCGCCAAAATCTTTTTAAAATCTTCGATTGACTCATACGTTGTCTTATATTCCTACATATAGCCTTTAATTATTAATTAAATTAAGTGATTGAATAAATTATTAAATGAGTGATTAAATTAGATATTAATATATACTTCAGTTTGTTTATATAGATAGAGCTTTTAATTGCTACAGCGAAGTGTCCTACGAAAGTCAAAGAATCTAATAGATGTTTTCACTGCTTCTGGCTCAAGCGTGACGTAACGCTTGATTTCATTGAACACACCCTTTCTTAAATATATTCAATAATTATAAAATAATTTTAGATATATATATATATATATATATATATATATATATATATATATATATATATATATATATATATATATATATATATATATATATATATATATATATATATATATATATATATATATATATATATATATATATATATATATATATATATATATATATATATATATATATATATATATATATAATGTATATATATATATATATATTATATATATATATATAATATATATATATATATATATATATATATATATATATATATATATATATATATATATATATATATATATATATATATATATATATATATATATATATATATATATATATATATATATATATAATATATATATATATATATATATTATAATATATCATATATATAAATATATATATATTCCGTCTACCGTTTGCTCAAACGGTTAAAGGCGATGGTTCGATTCCCACTTAGGGATCGTAGGCTACTCACCTAGAAGTATATATATATATATATATATATATATATATATATATATATATATATATATATATATATATATATATAATATAATTAAAGTAAACAAACATAAGGTTAAAGTATATTTATAATTTCATTTCAAATACATGCTCTAAAAATTGATGAGGACTTTTATAATAAAAACCAGTAAAGGACTTCCTTTTACCTTATTTGTTTAGCATTAAAATTATTAGAAATGGAGCAATCATTGAAATAGAAGAAAATGAGGTAAGTTTCTCGCACTCTTAATGCCATTTTTAATAAATGAGAAACTTGAGGGTGGGGATGGGTCAAAAGTTTTTTTATGGTTGAATATATATATTATATATATATATATATATATATATATATATATATATATATATATATATATATATATATATATATATATATATATATATATATATATATAATCAGGGTGACTTGTGTGGTACAACTTATAGGTGGTTGCATCTGACCTTTCGCACACACAATTATATATATATATATATATATATATATATATATATATATATATATATATATATATATATATATATATATAATATATATATATATATATATATTTATACTATTTAAAAAGTTCACACCTCAAGGTCATTGCCCTATTCCAGGAGAGGAACTTTTCTAGGTAGTATATGGCTAAGATCCCCAAGTGGGATCGAACCGGCATCCTCAAGCACGTGAGTCAATCACTCTACCGTTTGAGCCACAGTAGACGGTAGATTATATAATAATAAAAAAAATTAAACTGTGAAGTACAAAAAATTGAAATAAGTATACTTTCTTAAAATTTCTTTCGTACACTAAAACCTCTAAAGGAAGGTTTGCATATCTTTTACAAACCATATTTTCAGAATAGAAACGCTCATGCAGCAATTGTGCATACACAATTCTATCTTCCGTTATATTAAAGCATTCGTTTGCAAATTTTTTTTGTAAACCACATTTGGGTGTGTTTTCGTGTACGATTTATTCAAATGTGAATAATGCTGTTTTTCTTTTAGTTTTTGTTGCATTAAAATTACAGTAACTTTAAAATAAATTTCGGTCTGTGGATTAAATATCTCTCCTAGTCTTCTCTCTCTCTTGCTATCAGGTCACATTTATTTCTACCAAATTTTGAATATTTCAGTAAAATAGTATTAGTAAAATCATCCAAACTTTCAGTATTGAAGCATTTTTAAAAAATTATTTGCATTTTTTAATAATAAATGACTTCAAATGTTTTATTGAATTTACATTTTTGGAATTATACATTAATCTTGCATTATTGATATCTACTGTAAGACCCTTCTCCATTCGATGTTTATGTTAGTATTATATCAATCTCGACTACTCTCATTGAGTTCATATATGTTGCAAAGACCTTTCAAAATAAACACTCTCCTATATATTTTACCGAGCAACTCTTCCAAGGAATTGTATAAATACCGGCTTTGTGTTCTGTTACAGGATACTTTGAGAAGAGAAACCTCCTAATATTAGTGGAACTCGACGAAGTTGGAAATACACCTGGAGGAAGAATCTTAT
>SEYY01009430.1:72500-77500 GCA_009176605.1 Armadillidium nasatum | reverse complement strand
AAAAACAGGAGAAATGCAAGTAAAATCCTTACATCATTTATTTCCTTTTCGGGCATTTATAATCCTTCCAAGTGTTGAATTCCTTCCAGAAATCCTTTCTCAGATGCTTTCAAGGGAGGCGTTCCTTTTACTGATTTTGACCGCGACGAGAATGTCGCCGTTTTAAAACTAATCTCAGTTAACATTGGGCTCAAAATATCCTTCTATATCTTTCGTTATAGTAATTTTTATTAATCATTAAATATTTTGGTAAGCTTTCTTCTATATATATATATATATATATATATATATATATATATATATATTATATATATATATATATATATATATATATATATATATATATATATATATATATATAATATATATATATATATATATATATATATATATATATATATATATATATATATATATATATATATATATATATATATATATATATATATATATATATATATATATATATATATATATATATATATATATATATATATATATATATATATATATATATATATATATATATATATATATATATATATATATATATATATATATATATATATATATATATATATATATATATATATATATATATATATATATATATATATATATATATATATATATATATATATATATATATATAATATATATATATATATATATATATATATATATATATATATATATATCCTCTCCCAGGAAGGCCTTTTTCAGCCTGTCAGTCGGCCAGAATCTTCTTCCATCGACTTTTGTCCTGCGGCACCTGTCCATCCTTCAGTAACTGCATCGAAGGAAGCCGGTGTCTTCTCAGAAGTCCTCCACCGGATCTCTTCACCTCTTCCTCGTTCTCCCACTCGGCTTGACCACCTCAGGAATCCACCTCCATCTCCTCTTTGCCACCTTATTCATGTGCATCCTTTCCAGATGACCCCATCATTTCAGCCTAGCTCCTGTTAGAATTGTTAGAATTGTTGCAAAAGGGAAGTAAACAGCTTTAAGAGTTTTAAAATTTTCAGCACTTGTAAAGTACCAATTTTTCTAAAACAGGAGACACAAATTATTTAATTTTTCATTTTACTTAATGAAGAGAAACAAAACTAGTGTTTTATTAAGAAATAGTAATAATAACAAAAAATAAATAAATAAATAAATAAAAAATTAAAACCTACTGAGAAACTGAATTGTAAATTTAGGAAAACAATAATTTTTTCGAAGTACAGTCATTCTAAAGCATGATTCAACGATATATATATATATATTATATATATATATATATATATATATATATATATATATATATATATATATATATATATATATATATATATATATATATATATATATTATATATATATATATATTTATATATATTATATATATATTATATATATATATGCTATATATATATATATATATATATATAGATATATATATATATATATATATATATATATATATATATATATATATATATATATATATATATATATATATATATATATATATATATATATATATATATATATATATATATATATATATATATATATATATATATATATATATATATATATGCATATATATATATATATATATATATATATATATATATATATATATATATATATATATATATATATATATATATATATATATATATATATATATATATATATATATATATATATATATATATATATATATATATATATATATATATATATATATATATATATATATATATATATATATATATATATATATATATATATATATATATATATATATATATATATATATATATAATATATATATATATATATATATATATATATATATATATATATATATATATATATATATATATATATATATATATATATATATATATATATATATATATTATATATATATATATATATATATATATATATATTATATATATATATATATATATAATTGCCAAATAAAATTAGAATAATTTCTAAAGTAGCCTAACAATTATATACTTGATTAAATAAAATGAATAGAAATATTTGATTGATGTGGGAACACAAATACAAAATCAGGTTTCTTTTATCCATTAAATTTCATTTGCAATGGTATGAAAAGTCATCGAAGCATTTGCAATCTAAAATTTATATTTATTTCGGCCTATTTTTTCACTTTGATCAAATAAAGCATTTAGAAAGGAGGAGGAAAAAAATGTTTTAATAAATAATGGGGAGGAAAAGAAAACTCAAAGATCCAGAAATATTCTATTGCAAACGATTTTTTTTTAAAAAAAAATATTAAAGAATATATTTATATATTTAATCATTCGTTACGGGAATGACCATTGAAATGGTTGACCATTTTCCTTTGACCTTTTCTCTATATACTGAAGGAACTCAAGATTACGCGCCAAAAATCAAGCGTTCTGGATTACTCGTTAAAAATTGCGCGCCAAAAAAATCAAATACCAATTACTCTATATATATATATATATATATATATATATATATATATATATATATATATATATATATATATATATATATATATATATATATATATATATATATATATATATATATATATAAATTTTACAACCTCTTTACTTCTGGATCTGCGTCAGGTGTTCTGTATGGGCTTTCTAAAATACACAAACCTAATATTCCACTACGACCTATCTTTTCTGGTATTAACTCTCCTAACTACAATCTTGCCACATTTTTAGTTCCTATCTTAGATCCTCTAACTAAAAACGAATATACCTTATCTGACACATTCGAATTCACCAATTGCCTAAATTCTTATTATTTTGGCACTTGCTTCATGACAAGCTTTGATATTGAATCTTTGTAAACAAATCTTGTTATATCTGAAACCATCAACATAACTATTTAAAAACATTGTGGGAGTGGATCATCTCTCCTTTTCCAAACTTTTAAAATTATCTGTTGAAGATTCTATATTCCTTTCGACAGGGAACTATATAGCCAAATTGATGGTATTGCTATGGGCTCTCCTTTAGGTCCTGATTTTGCAAAGAACTTTCTCTGTTATTATGAAAAAACACGGATTAAGCATTGCCCCCCTCTATTCAAACCTCTTCTCTATCGTTGTTACATGGATTGCTGTTTCGTAGTTTTCAGGGAGAAAGCTCATGCCAATATTTTCCTACAGTATTTTCCTACAGCAAGAGATTCACTATGAAAGAAGAAGTTAATTTCATATCCTTTCTAGATGTATATGTTACGCATATTAACAACATATTTAAAACATTTGTTTATTGAAAACCTACTTCTACCCTTCATGCTACAAACTATTTTAGCAATATACCTCTAAGTTTATTCTATCAGGTCTAAGATCTAGAATCTATAGAGCATTTAAAATTTGCTCTGACTGGCATTTATTCCATAAAGTGATGGGATTTATTAAAATTATTTTCCATTTTAATTTATTCCCTAAGTTCCAAGTGGAAAAAAAGTAGGAACGAATTTCTCGCTAATATCTTTAGACCTACTCATCATTTTCCTACTGTTCCTAAACAAAAAAAATATATCTAAAACTTTCGGATACAGGATCACTTGCATCCCAACCTAACAAAAAATATTCTTACTGTAACTGAAGCTACATTACCCTAATGCTAATTTATTCTTATATTTTACAACTCAATCTCAATTCACACTTTCTTCAGACACAAGGAATCTATCCCAATGCTTTACAGATCCTCATCAATTTATTTATTGAAGTGTGCCTGCTATAATGCGACGTATATGTAAGGCAAACTGGTCTACAATTAAAAGTGAGAATTGATAAACATAGAGGAGTTTCCTTCAGAATTGATCTTCTTTTTTCCTCTCTTGAACACTCTGCCAGATACCAGCACATTTTCTTCATCCAATTTTCCTATACTTTTCGACATTCGTTTTCTCTTCTTGATCATAGGATTTTGGAGTCTTTATATATGAAAACTCATTCCCCATCTTTGAATGATCAAGCTTCTACTGTTCTTTTCACACAATGATGTAGTCCTTTTTCCCAAAATAATCCAGCCATTTTAATATTTCTTGGTGTTGCAAAATTTCGATTTTAGTCTTGGTTTTTGTTAATGAAATTTAAATATCAATATTATTCCTATATTTTTATTATTTTCTTGAAATTATTATTATTTTTGTATTATATATATAGTTAATGAATTTATATTTTGGATATATTTTAAAACAGAAATTTTTAAATCTTAGTTTGTGCTGAAGACGGACAGCGATATGGTTTGTAACGTTCACAGTATAATAAATATGTGAAAACATTTAGTGGCTTTAACCTTTCTGATTAGATTGAAGTTCCCATGGAACGAATCTATTTCAACTTATTATATATATATAATATATATATATATATATATATATATATATATATATATATATATATATATATATAGTATATATATATATATATATATATATATATATATATATATATATATATATATATATATATATATATATATATATATATATATATAATATATATATATATATATATATATATAATATATATATATATATATATATATATATATATATATATATATATATATATATATATATATATATATATATATATATATATATATATATATATATATATATATATATATAATATATATATATATATATATATATATATATATATATATATATATATATATATATATATATATATATATATATATATATATATATATATAATATATATATATATATATATATATATATATATATATATATATATATATATATATATATATATATATATATATATATATATATATATATATATATATATATATATATATATATATATATATATATATATATATATATATATATATTTCACCCGTTTTCATGAAATAAATGCCAAGAAATAAGATCTGCCTTAATTCTCAATAGGAAAACGGGGTACTGGTATTTATATACATTTTTCATTCTCTTTTCTTTCTTTTT
>SEYY01009430.1:55000-60000 GCA_009176605.1 Armadillidium nasatum | reverse complement strand
GCTTGTTTTCTTGTTTTTCTTTATTTTGGGTGAGGGAGGGATTCATTATTAGAATAAATGTGAGGTCCAAACAGGAATGGACCAACGTAGTTCATATAAATGTTCTATTTTGCAGAATATTTTCTCATTAAAATAGTTTAATTCTTCTATTGCATATATATATATTATATATATATATATATATATATATATATATATATATATATATATATATATATATATATATATATATATATATATATATATATATATATATATATATATATATATATATATATATATATATATATATATCACATATATGTGTGATTTGGTGATTTGGAAACCATGTTTGTATATACTAGTGAATACACTCATGTTTTTAAGCATAACAATAATAATGGTGATAATAATAATATAAAAACTACAATTTTGAAAGCAGGCATGCAACCTACAAAAAAAAAAAAAAAGACGAAAAAATAAATAAATGGATAAATGGCGTAATATGAAACAAAGATCAAATAACATTTTTTTTTTTTTTTTTTTTTTTTTTTTTTTTTTTTTTTTTTGGTAAATTAATTTCTCAGCGAGTTACGTGACATTCTTTTATTTAATAGTTGTTATTTCGTATCCTTTTCATTTAGAGAGGAATTGAAATGCAAGACATGATTGCCTTCTTCTTATCGGATAATTACAACGTAGCAAAAACCTTCCTTCACACTTCATGCGAAGGTTTTAAATTTATTATAATTATAGTGAGGCTCAGTGATGATAGTCACCTTCTGGTATTTTCTGTCATTAAAGATACCATTGCAATGAAAGGATATTTTATAATATATATATATATATATATATATATATATATATATATATATATATATATATATATATATATATATATATATATATATATATATATATATATATATATATATATAGAAAACTAATTTCTTCTATTGGACTCGAACCAACAACCTTTAAGATGGTAAGTCTAGCGAGCTAACCACTCTGATACGACAGTACAAAAGGGGATTGCACTGGAACTTGCCCACGATTTACTTTCGCGGTGTCAAGCCCAAAGGACTCCCCAGACTGCAACACGAGCAAAGGGCAACGGGGTCAAAGGTCGAAACCATTATTCTCAGACAGTCATATACAAGATTTTAAAGCCTGCTATAAACTCTCACAGACTATTTTCTATATAGAAAATTAATATACTAAAATCTGCTAAATCTCAAATCAAAGTTTGCAATAAGAGCATTTTGCATTGCTGAAATCACCAAAATCTTATTATTTTAAAATCTGTAATATGAGCAGGTTGCTTTAGCTGAAATCACCAAAATCTTATCTTAAAGTATACAAGAAGAGGATGTTTCTCCAACTGAAATTTCCAAAATTTTATCTCAAAGTTTGCAATTATAGCATGTTACTCCAACTGAAAACCTTTAAATTTTATCTTAAAATTTTCAGGAAGAACACGTTGTTTCAGTTGATAAATCCTAAATCTTTTCTTAAAATATGCAATAAAATGTTTTTTCACAACTGAAATAAATCTCTTAATCCTCATATCAAAGTTTACAGCTATAGCGATTTGCTCTAACTGCAATCTCTTAAATATTTTCATTCCAAAAATTCCTTAGATAAATCATCAAAATAAGATAATTTTGCAGTTGATACACAAGTGAGATATAAATGCAATAGAGAGTGTTTGTGGGAAAGTTTTAATAAAAGTAAAAAAAAAAAAAATCACATTCTCATCGTTTTTTTTAAAAAAAACTTTTTCTCATACATTCTTTCATTCTCTCTGCAATGAAGTTGACCATTATGATTATTTCTATTTTACCTCTGACAGTTTTGCTTATTATGTTAGGTCATACGAAACCATCGGTAAAGTTTTCTCTTTTTAATATATTCCTTTTTCATTGTCCAAGACTGGACCATCATATCTCAATTACTTATCGTTGACCTGCATCTATTTTCTCGCAAATTATTTGTGAGTTAAAAAGGAATTAAAATATAAATATATTATCTATTTATAAAATGCTTCAAACAACAATTGATAAAAAAAAAAATAAAAATAAAAGTTGCTTAATTTGAATTTGGAATGTAGAGAGAATAAAAAATATATATATATATATATATATATATATATATATATATATATATATATATATATATATATATATATATATATATATATATATATATATATATATATATATATATATATATATATATATATATATATATTATATATATTATATATTATTTCTAAATATAAAATAAAAATAAAAAAAAAAAAAAAAAAAAAAAAAAAAAAAAAAAAAAAAAAAAAAAAAAAAAAATTTTTTTAATTTTAAAATAAATAAAAAAATTAAAATTAAAAAAAAAAAAAAAAAAAAAAATTTACTAAAAAAAAAAAAAAAAAAAAAAAAAAGTAAAATACTCGTAAATGTAAAATCTTTTCAAAAAAAATCCTAATTGATATAATTGACATCCTTTTTAAAAGGTTCAAGAACAGGAAGAAATATATATATATTTCATTAAAAATATATTTAAAAAAAAGGTTAAAAAAGGCTAAATTCATTTTTTTTACGTTTTTGTGAATAATTTATGAAATTAAAAAGAAATATCACGTTATCATCAATTATATTATCAATAATAATTATAATCGTAAAATTATTGTAATTGTAACCTTTAATGTATTATGATTATTATTAGTTTTTTTGTTTTATTAACACTGCAACTGCATGAATCGTGTTTTTAAAACAATAGAAATATTATTATTAACTTTACAAATAAACTAATCAGATATTAATCAATGAAAAATTAAGCAATTCTCGACGATTTTATAGCTAGAATATAAGGGAAGTAAAAATTTGGTATATTCGTCCAGCAGTAATACTATATATATATATATATATATATATATATATATATATATATATATATATATATATATATATATATATATATATATATATATATATATATATATATATATATATATATATATATATATATATATATATATATATATATATATATATATATATATATATATATATATATATATATATATATTAATAATAGATTTAATAATAGTTAAGCAGCAGAAGAAGAAGTAGAAGCAAAGGAAGAAGAAATAACCTGAAAATCAACAAGTTATCTATCATTTTTTTTTTTTATTCTTTTTTCCTTTTTTTTTTTTTTCTTTTATTTTTTTGCTATTTTACTTTTTTTTTATTTCGTTCATTTCAGAAGGGGGAATCAATTATAGTATTCAAGGCGTAATAATCGTTCTAATTATTAATTATTAAGAATTTATTTCAATAGATGAAAATCAACCTTATTCTCCTTATTATTAAGAGTCAATTTAGCTTTAAAATTTTATTGTTCTATATTACTTGTGTAAGAAATCATTTTTTGCTATTTTTTTATTTAGTAATTTTTCTTCATCATTTTTCTATTTTTTTTATCATATATATATATATATATATATATATATATATATATATATATATATATATATATATATATATATATATATATATATATATATATATATATATATATATATATATATATATATATATAATATTATTTATATTATATATTAAAAATTATATAAAAAAATCAATCTTCTTTAAATAAATTACTAATATTAGTTGTGAATAATAATAATAATAATAATAATAATATAATAATAATAATAATAATAATAATAATAATAATAATAATAATAATAATAATAATAATAATAATAATAATAATAATAATAATAATAATAATAATAATAATAATAATAATAATAATAATAATAATAATAATAATAATAATAATAATAATAATAATAATAATAATAATAATAATAATAATAATAATAATAATAATAATAATAATAATAATAATAATAATAATAATAATAATAATAATAATAATAATAATAATAATAATAATAATAATAATAATAATAATAATAATAATAATAATAATAAGCATATTAAAAAATGATAATAATAATAATAATAATAATAATAATAATAATAATAATAATAATAATAATAATAATGATATCGCAAAAGTTACTAGAGAACATTTTTTTTTATTTTGCCTTTTTTACTTTCTGGGCTTCCTCATTAATATTTTACACCCGACTTGCACCATTTGTAGACTTGAGAAACCTAAGTTCATTTACTGGGTTTAAAAGGCACACCCCTCCCTCTCACACACACAAATCCCCATTACCCCAACTACCCCAACTCTTCTTATTTTAAGAGGTAGAGTCGCCCCTCCCAACCTCCTTTTCGGCTATTCTTTAGCAAGATTCTTTTCATCGACGTATTGACGAATGTCGACGAAGTATTTAGTTATTTTTTTTTTTTTTTTTATTTTAATTTATGTATATGTATATTGTTATACTTGAAGTTGTTTAAATAATGTATTCAATGGAAATACTTGTTTGTAAAGTTGGCATAAGGTATACATATACTTTGTATATTTTTTTTTTTATATGAATTTTAACGTATAATTTCACACATATATATATATATATATATATATATATATATATATATATATATATATATATATATATATATATAATATATATATATATATATATATATATATATATATATATATATATATATATATATATATATATATATATATATATATATATATATATATATATATATATATATATTATATATATATATATATATATATATATATATATATATATATATATATATATATATATATATATAATTTGGCTGGAGTAGCAGTACCACCGTCCCTAATGGGACCATTCCAACTAATTAAACTTTTTGTTTATTTTTTAATTTTATTGTTATTGAAATTTTTGCGAATCAAAACTTAACATCTGATGCATAGATGGATACAAAATCAATATGTGTTTCATAATACTTAAGAAAGTAGTGTGGCACATATTTTTAGAATACGCATTGACCTGTTCTTAACTATGTATATACTAATAAACCAGTACTGCACTATAT
>SEYY01009430.1:40000-42500 GCA_009176605.1 Armadillidium nasatum | reverse complement strand
AAAAATAGATGCTTATATACCGTTAGGCGTATGTCTGGTTAGGTCGTGGGTAAATTATTTTTCAACATAAATTTTTAGTTAATCAATATAAATGGGAAAACACAAATGCATTGAGAGTTTTTAATAGGTTCCTTTATATTTTTCTTTCAATTTGGTTTAAAGAAAATTAGAAAATATGTTTTCAAATTAATTAATAGTTTAAATAAATAAATAAAAACAATAAATAAATAAAATAAATAAATAAATTAGCAAACTTATTTAATATAATTATTATTTATTTAATGAATGATAAACTTTTACTTATTTAAAAAGAGAATTATTTATTTTTTTAAATAAATTAAAAAATTCTTATTTTTCTTCAAAATTGAATGATAAACTTTTTTAAATTCATTAAAGAAATTGACACATTTATATTCAACATAAAAAAATTAATGATAAATTTTATAATTTATATTAAAAATTAGATGATAAACTTTTAATTACAAAAAAATGAATGATAAAAGACAAATTTTATAAATAAAAAAAAAATGATGAATTTTATAAGACATTTTAAAGCAGATTTTTGTTACTGAGGCGAATAAAAATAAAGAGTAAAAACACTCACACAGACACACACAAACACACAGACACACACCACACACACGCATATATATATATTATATATATATATATATATATATATATATATATATATATATATATATATATATATTATATATATATATATATATATATATAATATATATATATATATATATATATATATATAACAACAATCTTTTTTACAAGAAGTATCCATTGTTATAGTTTGTTAATTGATTACTTCTATGGAGAGAATTATCGATTGATAAATAACAATGTTTACCTACAAGAAGACTATTCAATGGACCAAACATGTAATTACTATAAGTTATAGAATGCTATTACAAATGAGGAAAATACTCCCTGTATGAAAAAGTATATATATATATATATATATATATATATATATATATATATATATATATATATATATTATATATATTATATTATATATATATATATATATATAAATATATATTATAAAGAGCACAATTTAAATGAAAAATTTAGAAATATCCTTTAAGTTCTATATTTATTCAAAAAATTTAATAACGTATATCGAAGAGATGAAAAAGTATACAATGAAAGTAAAAAAGAAGATAATTTAAACTAACATACGAGGGAAAAGATGATCTAAGGATAAAAGGAGGTAAGAGGTCTAAGTATAAAAAGAAACAAGAGGAACTAAGGATAAAAGAAGGGAAAGAGTGGCTAAAAATAAAAGGAAATGGAAGCTAAGAATAAGAATTAAAAAAAAAGGGAATGATGAACTAAGAATGAAAAGGAGAAATACTGAAGAAGAAAAGTGGAACTAAGAATAAAAGGAGAATGAGAGAACTAAAGATCATTAGAGGAAAGAAGATCTAAGAATAAAAATAAGAAAAACTAGTTTAGTATAAAAAAAGGAAAGTGGAGCTGAGAATAAATATAAAAAAAAGAAAAATAAATGAAAAGAGAAATTGTATCTAAGAATTAATAAGATAAAGAACTAAGAACCTAAAGAGGAAAGAGTTAATAAGAATAAAAATGGAATGCGTAATAAAGACTTAAACTGGAATAAAGAAATTTAAGAATTAAAATGGGAAAGAATAATTAAGACTAAAAATGAGAAAAAAAACTAAGTATAAAAAGGGAAATAATAAACTACTGTAAAAATTGGATAAAGTAGTTAAGAATAAAATAGGGGAAAAGAAACATAAGAATTAAAATGGAAAAGGAGGTAAGAATAAAATAGCAAACTAAAACTATGAATAAAAAAGTTGAAAGAATAAAAAAAAGAATAAAGAGATGAAAAAGGAACTAAGAATATTAAAAAAAGAAAAATAACTAAGAAAAAGAATGAAACAATCATCTAGAAACCTAGATTAAAGATCTTACAGATAAGAAAGAATAAAAAGAAGAAAGTGAAAACAAAGAATTAATGGGAGAACAGGACTTAAGAAAGAGGAATAGGAACTTCATAAAAATTGAATAGAGAAAATAAGAATAAAAAGAGAATGAGAAATCAAATAGTAAAAAGGGAGAAATAGAAGCCAAGGATAAAAAGGGGAAAGAGGAACTATGAGTAAAACTGGGAAAGAATGAGTAGAAAAGACTAGAGTAAAAACTAGAAAAAAAGCTAAGAAAAAAAAAAGAGGAAAGAAAAATCTAAGAATAAAACGGTAAGTTGGAGCCAAGAAAAAAAAGGAGATAGAATAATTTAGAAAAAAAAAAGAAGAAAGAAGAACTAAGAATAAAAGTTGTAAATAAGAACTAAGAGTAAAAAAGGGGGAAAGAATGAGGGAAAGTAATCAGATTTTGGAGAGTCATCGAATGCCTCTCCCGAACGTCAACATTATATTGAAATTATCGCGTGAAAAATGAGTTGAAAAAACTTTAATAAATTACGATTCGTCTCGTGTCAATCGTTTGTTGAAGT
>SEYY01009430.1:27500-30000 GCA_009176605.1 Armadillidium nasatum | reverse complement strand
TTCAAGCACTATTTTCAACTTAAAACCAATTTCAAAATAGGTTTTTTTTTATACCTTCTACCACTGCAGTAAGTTCTCTCTCAATTTCAATTTTAAATTGAACATCTTTGCTGAAAATAATTTCTCTTCCTCTAAGCCTCACTTCTTGTTTTCAACCGATGATCACTCGTTAAAGAGCTTCGATTTTTTTTACTGTTTCAGCCACAGCTCATTGGCAGATCCCTATTCGAACAGAGGGTGTAAAATAATAATAAAAGTGATAATAAAATAAAAATATATTTACAATGTTAGCCTAATTCAAATTTCGCATCTTTTGGTGAAGGAGATTTAATTCTCTCTAAATTGCTTCAACAGATAAGGTCCGCCTCTCAAGGACTCGAAACCATGCCCACCTGTGGTCAAAAATATACTTGATTGGACTGCACCGGAGCAGGATTTCCCTATTCAAAAGCCCAAATAAACTGTGTAACTTATCAACTTGGTCAGAAAAATAACATAACTCAATTTCCCTGGCTAAGAACCACACTCATCGAATAGGGCTCTGCCCGTGAGTGATGGTGATAACTTTAAAAAAAAAAAAAATAAAAAATTCGGCAGGAAGCAAAGCATATTAGATGGATGAGAATTCCGCAAGAAAAGAGGTAGCTGGAAGTAAGGAAAATACTACAATAAGTAAGCCTAGAGTTGCTAATATCTACACAAAATCCGTGTGAACACTCACCACCCCTAGAACGACGAGGGCCTCAGAAAAGTAGTGGCATATCAGTGATAAGTTTCCTCGAGCACTTGCCGCTGTGGTATCGATAGGATAGAAACAAGGGGCCAACATCACATTGCATAGATAAGGTGTCAAGTGAACTGGAAAGTATATGGAACAGTTTATAAGACTCTTGGCCTTTAACTAGACCCTATCCAATAGTGTACTGATCTCTCCCAGAAATGAAAATAGTATTCTCTACAAGGGCATATGAGAACCTTCATATAGTTGGAGATATTGAGAATATAAAAAAATCTCGCGGTTTAAACATAACCCCCAACTTTGATTGCAAATAAAGCTCTGTTCCCTCTCACTCTCTCTATCGTAGTGTGTTTGTAAGCAACGTTGTTGTCTGTTCACATGAGTTTTGAATTGAAATCCTCTGATTTTTCGACGTTTTTCCCCGGAACTCTTGTCAATCTAAGACAAAAACTTTGTGTTCTTATGCCCCCTTAATCTATTGAACATAATGAATACTTTCTCAATCTCAATTTTAAATTATGACACCTCCTCATTTTTGTTTCATATTATCCCTCTTGGTAATATCCATGTTCAAATATCTTTTGCTTTCTTCAAGCTCTAATGAAACAATTGGTGATCTTTCCTAGAGTTCTTTATTAATAAAAACCCTGAGAATTACAGCAACTCCCTTACTAGTTGAATTAAATAGCTATAAATCTAATTTACAGAACTTGATATTTTATTAAATTTCAAATCATATCTTTATACTGTTTACTTCTTAAGCTTATATTCTCTGTAATTTCAAAGTCTTTCACAGGAACGGTATTCATTCTAAGAAAAGACTTTTTTTGGCATTTTGATGCCAAAGGCTGCTCGATTCTACCTTCTTAACTTCTCCTTCATTTACTACTCCGTTCAAAAAGGATTCCCCTGAGAGTGCATTCCTTATAAAACAAGGAATTCTCTCTGGTGAGAACATTTCAATTACTTCACATTCGACAAAAAACTCATATTTCTTCTCTCTCTTTCTGTAACTTTGCTTCTTTCACTTTTTTTTGTTTCTTTTTTGGCCTCTTACCAAAAATATCTCCAACAACTTTTGTAAATCTGTCTTTCTTACTCTTATTCGCTCTGATGAATCTGTAACTAGAACCTCTGATGAAAACTTAAATCTCTTCTATTTTTTTATACTGATCGCAACTTAGGCGAACTTAGGCGATTCTGGCATTCCCCATCTTACTCCATTTACTCTCAGGCGTCCCATGTCTTAATCTGAGATTTCTAATAATTGTATTGCTGGGTTGTTAGCATCTGTGAACGTAAAAGAGACAAGTTTCCCTGACAATTTCACTCCCCTTTAGTCAAGGAAATGTGCTTCTGACCCGGCTTATGTCCTCATTCAACTATATTCTCTGTTTCTTAACATTTAAAAACTCTTCTCAGTATAGGAATTGCGCCAATATGCAGTCCATTTCAAAGAAGGAGTAGCAGTTCTAACTTGATCCTATTTGTATTCTGAGTAAAATTTTAATATCTATAGTCAATTTCCATTTCCTGGATCATTTGGACTCTCTTTTTTCTTCTATTTACTATGCTTTCTTAGTGACCTAATGATCCTCTGCATTTAGAGATTCTTGGGAGTCTTGTGTTGTGAAGCTTGACATATATATATATATATATATATATATATATATATATATATATATATATATATATATATATATATATATATATATATATATATATATATATATATATATATATATTTCCCATAGATTTCTA
>SEYY01009430.1:17500-20000 GCA_009176605.1 Armadillidium nasatum | reverse complement strand
GTTTATCGGTGAGGCCCTGTAACACCCTGTATATATATATATATATATATATATATATATATATATATATATATATATATATATATATATATATATATATATATATATATATATATATATATATATATATATATATATATATATATATATATATATATATATATATTATAATTTAAAGATTTATATAAAATAGAACATTTCCTTTAATATTTTTAAGAACAATTTTCAAATTTACTAATTTCTAAATTTGCCCCATTTAGAAGACAAAATTTGTCCCATTTAGAAGGCATTATCCTTTTTTTCTATCTTCAAAAAGAGGAGAATGACTTTTACAATTAATATAGAATATCATTAACTATTACTCATACAATTACAGAAAGTCCTGATAGACATCTTATGACGTCACGGAACGAGTGAAACGTACCCATTGTCTGGAGTTTGGAAGGAGAAGAAAAAAATATATGAAAGTTGGTCAATTGAATTTAAAAATAAGGTTCAATGTAGTTTAAGTTTTTTTTTTTTTTTTTTTTTTATATATATATATATATATATATATATATATATATATATATATATATATATATATATATATATATATATATATATATATATATATATATATATATATATATATATATATATATATATATATATATATATATATATATATATATATATATATATATATATATATATATATATATATATATATATATATATATATATATATATATATATATATATATATATATATATATATATATATATATATATATATATATATATATATATATATATATATATATATATATATATATATATATATATATATATATATATATATATATATATATATATATATATATATATATATATATATATATATATATATATATATATATATATATATATATATATATATATATATATATATATATATATATATATATATATATATATATATATATATACACGCTCTCGCTTATGAATGTGTTCCCAAATAATGTGAGAGGAATATTACTTCTCTTTTTTACTAAATTATTCCTTACGACAAACCATTCTGCAATGGTATATTTGAATGCTAACTTCAGTTAAAAGAATGTTATTTTCCAACATGTCATATAAAAAAAAAAGAATCTCCAGGTAGAATCCAGAATTTTGTAGTCAGAATAGAATTAAAATCAAATTCCTTTCATCAAAAGCCTCATCTAAACTGCAGTCTACTGTACTTTAATTATAATTAAAAGATTATTGTTACATCATTCTTTTACTGATATATTAAATTTTTTCATGGCAGTTGAGAAAAATGGAATTATATCAGCAATCATCAAACAGAAAGAGTATGAAAGAATTATTTAAAAAAAAATTGGTGATCTGAAGAGAAGAAAACCGAGAATAGATGTTTGAGAGGATTCACCTTTTAAACAAAGTGTTTTAGAATTCCTTAGTCAAACCTGGAACCGTGGTTGTACAAGACTCCAACAATGAAAAAAGTCTCAATGAACAAGAGTCACCAAAATACACAGATCTAAAGTTACAGCTACTCGAACTTTGTACCAACTCAAGAATAGGAATCCTGCACCGTAAAAGTGTTTAATGGCAGTTGACCTATCGTAGGTAGCTATGGAGTAACTGTATGAATTACAATATATACTCAACAATATGACGTGAAACCCAGACACAACACAAAAAAAGGGCACACACCACAGCTGTGTTGTACAGTCTGTGTAATCACGACAGACTGAGAAAATCCTGATAATACGGCAAGTGGGGCAAGGTTTATTGCGAAAAATATTATTACATGCATTTTAAGGGAGATGCTTGAAATGTTGACTTCGTACGGCAATACACTCTTCACATCATCATACCGTGCACTATGAAACAAGCTCCAGGATCCATGTATTGTTCCGTGTAACGTCGAGAATTGATCTTTAAGGTGGTAAAGAACGTCGACAGTATGAGCTGGTGTTGCGCACACAAGCTTCGTATATGGCCCCAAATGAAAAATCTCAATAAGTTATAATTGAGAAAGAGCGTACATTCCTAGCGATCAAAGCATCTCTAGTAACTTATCGGTTTGGGAACGTATCGTCAAGATACTGTCTGGCAACCAAACTACAACATGAAATGAAATATTTCTGGTGGTCTTATACAAAGATTATATGGTCATGAGTCACATCACATGTGTCATCGTAACGGTTTGTATCCATAGTTAATAATTCTTTCTTAGCTATTTGAGATAGGTTAACTGCCAATATACACTTGTACAGTGTGGCAATCTTGTTCTGGAATTGATGCGAAATTAGAGTCGCTGTAAATTTTGAACTGCGAATTTTGAGAACCTTGTTCATAGATATTTTTATAGTTAGAGTCTTCACGTGCCAAAGTTTGACCAAGCAATTCTGAAATACTCTGTAAATGGGACACACTTCATTTTCATTGAAGTAATTTTGGCACCACAAAATTTCTATAAAATGAGCTATATCCCCGTAGAGCAGAA
>SEYY01009430.1:5000-12500 GCA_009176605.1 Armadillidium nasatum | reverse complement strand
CATAACTTCTTCTACATATTCGTAGATCTTATATGCTAGACCTATTTTTCTTTATCAGCATCAATTCTTATACAATCTTCATTATTCTACAGAAATTTAATAGTTATTATCTGCTACTCAGCTGGTTTTCATATTAAAGGTGTCAGGTTCAATATATCATCCTTTACAGTTGGAGTTACGTTTCTGTGGTAGCGGATTTTCAAGGTCTCTGACTTGATAAAGTTGGGGGAGGGGATTCTTTATTATCACTACTGAATGATTATAGTATCAGACATAAGAGCGATACAGTCAACAGAGTATTATAAAAGATAAGAGGAAGGCAAGTAAAAGGAATACCATAACGAATATGAATAGATAGGATGAAACACCTAATTAGAAAATAACAAGTATGTCCATATTTTGCCAATGCATAATTCACTGAAGATATATATATAATATATATATATATATATATATATATATATATATATATATATATATATATATATATATATATATATATATATATATATATATATATATATATATATATATATATATATATATATATATATATATATATATATATATATATATATATATATATATATATATATATATATATATATATATATATATATATATATATATATATATATATATATATATATATATATATATATATATATATATATATATATAAATAAATAAATAAATAAATAAATAAATAAATAAATAAATAAATAAATAATAAAAATAAATGTGTGTGTGCTTGTGTGTGTTTATTTTCTAATTTATATTATTTTATATTATAGACACATACAAAATCAAGGTTTTTTCCTCTGAGTATTATTTGTTTGTATATTCTTCAATTTTGGTCTTATGCATCAATGCCATTGCTTATATATTTTCTCCTTATTCCAAGAGTAATACAAATAACATTAATCTCAATATTTGGCATGTATTTATTTCATTGTTTATTTATTTAGATTATAAAAGTTTCTGTCCATGTACGATAATTTATTTTACAGATGTATAATTGAATAGGCGAATAATTTATTGCAGGTTTTATATATATATATATATATATATATATATATATATATATATATATATATATATATATATATATATAATATATATATATATATATAATATATATATATATATATATATATATATATATATATATATATATATATATATATATATAAATATATATATACTAAAACCAAAGAAATTGCTTAGTATACTATAATAGCTCGTACTATTTACGTGGTATTATTCTCTGCCCCTAGCCTAGGCTAGGGCTTAGCCTGTTAATAGTATCAATTAAAAAAAAAAGGTTTGTACTAGTAATATAAAAACTTGAAATTCTTGTAGTTAAAAAGTTGCTTTATATTTAAAGGTTGACTTTATAAAATTTGCTTGAATTTATAAAATTTGTATAATAAAATAAATAATAATAATCACCTTCCCCCAGGTAGGACTAAGTCCTGTCAGTGGGATCTTTCGAGGAAGATCCCTGGGTTTCAAGGGCCCACGGCGGATACCGCTGGCTGGGCCAGGCCTATCGCGGATGCCGGAGATTATTCACTCCACTGATGTACTCGTTTAACGACTGAGTCATTCGGAGCTATGATCAAGGAGAAATCGCTCACATTTCCCTCTCCGGCCAGGCCTCGAACCCTGGACCTCTCGATTGCTATCACGAGTGCTCGATCGACTGAGCTACGGAGCCGCACTATAATTAGTATTTTTACCAAATTCTCTTAAAATCTTTTAACCTTTTTAATCTTTTTCCTTTGTCTGCAGGATCTTATGTGTTTGTGTGTATGCGTGCGTGCTCTTTAGATCTATTATTTTTTAAATGTTTTTTTGATAAGACGAAAGAGTTTCGGATACGTCATCTAATCTTAAGAACGTTCTAACAGTATAAGTGTCTTAAGACAATGAATTAAAGCTCGAATCGATGAGAGTAAAATTCACTTTATTATTAAACTTCTGCAAAAAAAAAATCCTGAAAGAAAATGCACTAAATACGTCTCTGTCCAAACAAGTACATTCGAACCCCATAATTTCCAATCAATCTGTTATTTAATATTTTAATTCCAAACTCACTTTGACATAATGAAGCAATGGGGGTCAAAATATTATAAAAAGCCTTTCATAATGTATTTACTGTAAACCAATGAAAACAAATTGAAATTATCAAAATTGTTCTGTTCTTTTCAGACTATTTTATTATTGATTATTTCAAAAGGAAATTTTTTAAAGAAAAACAATATATATATATATATATATATATATATATATATATATATATATATATATATATATATATATATATATATATATATATATATATATATATATATATATAAAAGTGTGCAAGTCAAAGGAAGTTGGGAAAACAGATAAAGGGAGTGTGTTCCAGACTTTTCCAGTAGAGTACATGTAAGAGTGAGCATAGCGGTTAAGTCTGGGCTATATATATATATATATATATATATATATATATATATATATATATATATATATATATATATATATATATATATATATATATATATATATATATATATATATATATATATATATATATATATATATATATATATATATATATATATATATATATATATATATATATATATATATATATATATATATATATATATATATATATATATATATATATATATATATATATATATATATATATATATATATATATATATTTACATTAAGTCATTGTAAAATGAAGAATTTCTATATCCATGGACGCTCAGAAGTGTTACAGATCTAGCAATCAAGCTATTCAGTTTCGTGGCTTGAACAACTTTTGGACTAGAATTGAAAATGACCTTCTATTAAACTTCGGGAGAAAAAGCTTACGGCACAGATGGAAGGAGGTACTGGTCCTACATATACAAGCCCTACATAAGAGTTTAAAACTCAAAGACTAATGGCAAAGAAACATGATCATTTAGAGGATTGTAGGAGTAAAAGTTTAGATACAGAAGGGAGAAGATGGTAGTTCCACTGACAGGCTTGAAACCCTTCCCGAGAATGGGGAAAGATAAAGAATAATATATATATATATATATATATATATATATATATATATATATATATATATATATATATATATATATATATATATATATATATATATATATATATATATATATATATATATATATATCACCTCTTGTGGGCAAAGGCCAGAGGCCTCCTAAAATTTTCACCAGTCAGGAGAAAATCGGAAATTAGGTTAAATTAAAAGGCCGACATGTCTCGATGTACGGCATTTGAAGGTGTGTTAGTTAGTCATAGGAAGTTGGGAATATATATATATATATATATATATATATATATATATATATATATATATTATATATATATATATATATATATATATATATTATATATATATATATATATATATTATATATATATATATATATATACTGTATATATAACATGTCTGCCCTTATATTAATGAAGTTATTATATGAAAATCAAATGTAAAAATAAAGACCCGAAACATCAAAAATATTCCCAAAAATGTCATTTAAAAAAATCTTAATAGAATGAACTCATAAATAAATTCATTCAACTCTCAAGTCTTTTAGCCTCTCGACTTCAATAAACAGATTTTAATATTTACAAAAAAAAAAAAAAAAAAAAAAAAAAAAAAAAAAGCCGATACTGAAATGCTATTAATCAATATAGAACTTAAACCCTTATATGCAAAAATATGAATGCCAAAATATCAGAATTTTTTTTTTTTTTTTTTTTTTTTTTATGTCATTATTGTTTTCTATATTTATAAATGAATCGAGATAATCCGTTTGGGGATCGACTTTCAAAAAAAAAAAAAAAAAAAAAAAAAAAAATATATTAAATATTCAATTCTTATATATTTTTTTCCCTTCTTTTATTATTCATAAATATTTTAATGAAATGGTCAAAAAGTATCGAAGTTAACTCCCTTGTAGAGTGACATTCCAAATCATAAAAATGAAGTTATAATACATTGTTTTTCTTTTAAATAAAATTTTTTTTATTTATTAATTTAAAATTCTTTAAATTTAAAATAATAATAAAATTTTAATAGTGAAATAAATGTAATATATATATATATATATAATATATATATATATATATATATATATATATATATATATATATATATATATATATATATATATATATATATATATATATATATATATATATATATATATATATATATATATATATATTATATATATATATATATATATATATATATATATATATATATATATATATATATAATATATATATATATATATATATATATATATAATATATATATATATATATATATATATATATATATATATATATATATATATATATATATATATATATATATATATATATATATATATATATATATATATATATATATATATATATATATATATATATATATATATATATATATATATATATATATATATATATATATATATATATATATATATATATATATATATATATATATATATATATATATATATATATATATATATATATATATATATATATTCGTTTTGTAGTTGCGGCCTTGATTTTTAATTGCAATGTTACTATTTTTCAATGGAAAGATCTTAATTAAATAAAGTGAGAAAATTATTATTCAATTTATATATTAAAATCCTTCTATAGATATATTAGTTAGTGGTAAAGAAAGGAATCGATATGTAAATGTATTAACACCCAATATAGATATAAATATTAAAAAAAATAAAAAAAATAAAAAAATTAAATTAAAATAAAAATAAAAAAAATAAAATCTAAATATTTGACTTCAGGTAATAAACATCTTAAAGATTAGGTAACTGAAGTTCACAAGATACGAGAATAAAGCTTTCAGTATTGGTAACGAGACTTCAAGGATGGTAACAAAGGTAAAATAAATAGAAAAAGCATATTACAATTACCTCTAATACTACAAGATATAATAATATAATATCTATTTTTCAATATTTACACTCCTTTCTAACACAAAGAAGTATCTACCTTAGAAGACATTTTATATAAAACCTAGATTATGATTTTGTAATAATGATATTAATTTACCTTACTAATCATTATTATGACAATTTTGCTAATTTTGGTTACACACATTAACCTTCGTTCAAATTTATTCAATAATGAAAACAATGACTTAAAAATAATGTAATAGTAATAATGGGTATATATATATATATATATATATATATATATATATATATATATATATATATATATATATATATTATATATATATATATATATATATATATATATATATATATATATATATATATATATATATATATATATATATATATATATATATATATATATATATATATATATATATATATATATATATATATATATATATATATATATATATATATATATATATATATATATATATATATATATATATATAATATATATATATATATATATTTCAGTTTATGACGAAACAATAATAGTAACAAAATAAAGGACTAATTGGAAAACAAAGATGTTTAAAATTCACTTTTTAAATACAATTATCAAATAATGAAGAAAACAAGAATTGTTTTTTGTATTGTTTGTTAATTAATAATGTTGCAACTTCTCTCAGAAAAAGCTTAGCAAATCGTTTCACGTTGAAGCGTTTCCTAAACCTAAGAAATTGTCCTAACGATTCGTTGGGACAAGGGGGAAAAAAAAGTTACAGTAAAATCTTCAATAGAAAAAAAGACATGTTAACCATGAGAGAGTTGCTTCACCGATTTATTTCCTAATAAGAAAATAACAAAAATAATTTGTCGTGACATTTTTGCTACTTGTCCCAACGATTCGTTAGGACAATTTTGTAGTGTACGAAAAGAGAAATAAAGTTTGTTGCTTGTTTAAAAATCCTTTTACTTATTTTTTTAATAGAAGTTTCTTTAATTGTAATAATAATAATAATAAATAATAATAATAATTAATAATAATGATTAAAAATAATAATTAAATAATAAAAAATAAGACAAAATAATAATAATAATAAATGTAAAAAATAATAATAATAATAATAATAATAATAATAATAATAATAATAATAATAATAATAATAATAATAATAATAATAATAATAATAATAATAATAATAATAATAATATAAAAATAATAATAATAATAGTAATGATAATAAGAATAATAATTAGGAAACAAAATAAATTTCATATTTGATTTACAATGTCTTTGCTCACTTTTTGATAGAAAGTTTGTCTAATAATAACAATAATAACAATAGCAATGAAAAAATAATGACGATAATAATAAAATGATAAAAATAAATAATAATAATAATAATAATAATAATAATAATAATAATAATATAATAATAATAATAATAATATAATAATATAAATAATAAAATATAGATTAAAAATAAAAAATAGTTACTATTATAATTATCAGTATTTAATTATTATTATTACTATTATGATATCATTATTATTATTATTATTATTATTATTATTATTATTATTATTATTATTATTATTATTATCATATTATTGCTATTATTATTACAATTATTAATTATTATTATTATTAAATAAAACTGATTGCTTCAATCTTTATAGTAACTACGAAGATGCTTAACAGCGTATATATATTATATATTATATATATATATATATATATATATATATATATATATATATATATATATATATATATATATATATATATATATATATATATATATATATATATATATATATATATATATATATATATATATATATATATATATATATATATATATATATATATATATATATATATATATATATATATATATATATATATATATATATATATATAATATATATATATATATATATATATATATATATATATATATATATATATATATTATATATATTTATATTTTATTTATATATATATTATATATATATATATATATATATATATATATATATATATATTATATATATATATATATATATATATATATATATATATATATATATATATATATATATTATATATATAAAGAAAACTTTTTATTAGTTTTAATAAACAAATTGAATTTTCTGTCTCAAAAATACTGCTTAAAATTTTGCTGATAAAGCCAAAAAAAAAAAAAAAAAAAAAAAAATAAAGCATAACAAAAGAGAAAAGAATTGAATTAAACTTATTTAATTAAGTTTTGCATAAAGGATTTCAAACATAATTTTTAATTCTGTAAATAAGATGATACTGTTCGACGGTCGGCAGTATTTTTACAAAACCGATGGAAAATTCGAAATATTTTGTCCATGGCTTTAGAATCCGATGAATTTTGGTAGATCATATTATTGTATGACGTTTGTTTTTTTTTGTTTTTTTTTGTTTTTGTTTTTGTTTTTCTTTTTAACATTAATTAAATAACGCTTCATTGGAGTGTTATTATAATAAGATGCAATT
>SEYY01009429.1:0-18834 GCA_009176605.1 Armadillidium nasatum | reverse complement strand
AACGGAAGTATAGTAGTTCCTCCTTGGAGAAGAAAAATTGAAAGCAGTGTTCCAAAATGTCAAACGAAAATGGAAGCAACATCTAGCGGGGCCTCTTTAGATGATGCTGAAATCAATGAGAGAACTAAAATTCAACTTTGAATCGCGAATTTACCGCAATTCAGTCGGTCTCCTTACTAAAGGTAGGTGAATCTTCTTAAATTTAAAAGTAATTTTTTTTTTTTTTTTTCTTCTATATATATATATATTATATCTATCTATCTATCTATCTATCTATCTATCTATCTATCTATCTATCTATCTATCTATCTATCTATCTATCTATCTATCCGATACTGTAGGCAATAAAGAATTAAAGAAATGAATTCCTAACTGGAATGATTCATTAAAGCCATTTTTTCAAGAGGCGAAGGATAAATTCATGAAGGATAAATTCATTATTTGGAAATTAAATGAAAGAGAAGAAAAGGAATTCGAGAAAATGAGATAAAAAAACAAGTACTATATTTTACTTTGAATTAAAGAAAAATTGAACTAATTTAAAATGAAATTTGGGACAAAAAATTATTAGATTATTTTAAAAATAAGAATATGAAGGGTTTCTGGCATCAAATTGGGAAAAAGAATAATAAGCTAAATTGTGTTACAATTATTGAAATGAAACGGATGGAAAGAAAATTGCTGAGTAATTTTCTAAAAAAATATAAATAAATATCATAATAAATATAAATAAAATAATAAATAAAAATATTAAATAACATTTATATTTTCTAAAAAATATAAATGATAAATTTTGTCAATCAGATGAGGAAGTTTCGATCAAAGAAGTAAACTGGATAGAGGTATAAAATCTGTTCAGTGTAAGTGAAATTAAAGATATTTTACAGAATATGAAATCATCATTGGGACCAGATGACATTCCTTTGTGTAATATCAAGTTTGGAACAGAAGAACTATATAAAATGATAACTAGGTTTCTAAACGGATGTATTGTGCATAAAATATGTGCCTTTAAAAATGTTAAGTGACACAATTATGCTAATTTTAAAGGATCCGTTCGGAAACTGGAATGATATTGATAATTACAGACCAATTATAATGTCTTTAATATTTTTGAAGATGCTTGAATATGGTATTTTGAACAGGATAGAAGTTATGTGTTTATAAATAGCAGACAACAGGGTTATTCGGACAAAGTACTCTACAACAACTGCGGCTGTTACGTTGAAAGAAACAATTCTAAGATATTTAAATAAGGGTTCAATGGTTTATGCAGCTTTTGTGGATTTAAATAAGACGTTTGATAAAGTGAATCATAAGATATTGTTTAAAAAATTCAATGATATAAGGGTTCTTGGTTTCTGTATAATATTTTAATAAGAATGTATGAAAATCAATGGGCTTGTATAAAATGTAAGAATGGTTTTTCGGAATTTTGGCGGATTGGAGATAGAGTGAGACAAGGAGATATTTTAACACTTTTCCTCATTTCTTTATACACTGATGAACTGATTGATGAGATTTTAGATTGTAGAGTGAGAACAAAATTTGATTTCTATGCTTCTAATATTTTTGTTTATGCGGATGATTTCGTTCTTCTGTCACCATCAATATCGGGACTTCAAACTTTGTTAAATAATGCGGAAAGAATAATTTCGAGGTTATGTTTGAAGATAAATTATAATAAACGTGTAACGATGAATGTTTGTAGAAGGGATTATAATACTAAGGAAAATAATCTTAAATTTATATTGCCTAATGGACCACTAAAATATGTAAATGAAATTAAATATTTAGGTTTTATTATATTATATATATATATATATATATATATATATATATATATATATATATATATATATATATATATATATATATATATATATATATATATATATATATATATATATATATATATATATATGAGACATCTGAAATTCAGAGAGCTAGGGATAAAATTCTTTGTAAATTTAATGTAATTTTAAGGAGACTTAAACAATTGAGTTGAGAAGTTTTGTTATATCTGATTAAATCTTATTGTACACCATTTTACGGAACGGATTTGTAGACAAATTTGAAAAACAATGGACAAATTCTAAATTAATTTGCTATAGTTTATAATAAAGTGCTTAAGAAAATATGTAATATTATGTCAATTACCTTAAAATATAAACTCCATTTTAGACCTCGTACATTTGTTGAAAAAAAATCAGTATCTATCTATCTGTATGTCTGTCTGTCTGTCTGTCTGTTTGCGTGTGTGTGTCTGTCTGTCTGTCTGCCTGTCTGTCTGTCTTTCTGTCTGTGTCTGTTTGTCTGTCTGTCAACCACTCCGCTGCACTCTGATGACGGATTCCTCGTCCATTACGAGCTCATTATCACACTTTCCTAAATTACGAGTGTTGTATGTTTGTCCTACAGACACTCCCCATTTTGCACATCATATGTGATGTGATTTGTAAATACAAACATGCAATCACACACTATTTTACAAAACTTTAAATAAAATGGCAGCGGAAAACACAGCATCAGAGAAGCAAAGTGCGACAGATTTCAATATTAGCCCCTCATGCACTCTTTTTCCATCATCAACTTGAAATTGGAGGCATCCGATTATGGAGCTGGTGCTGCCAAGAATCTTCCTATTGATTTTGGTATACGGTTTTCCCCTCTAATTTCTGCAAATTCACGTACTCCATTCTAATTTTGCTCTTCTTCTTGGGGTTCTTCCAATCACCTTTTCATCTCTATCCTGTGTTGTCGCTTCAACCTTTCGGCATTAATGGTCCCACCTAAGAGGAGATGTTTGTGTAATTCTTTTCTACTCAGTTGGTGCTGTGGTGGTGGTCTGGCTTTGATTTTTAAAGTTTTCTCTTTCGGTATCTATCCTCTTTGTAATCTTTCTAATTTCCTTTCCTGGATTTCTATAGCAGCCGTTGTATTTGGTTGCCTTTCATCCTTTATATTTATCAATATTGGTGTTTCTCAGAGTTCTGTTCTATCTTCCACTTTTTTCTACTTTTTTATTAATGATCTTCTTTCTGTCACCTTGTCTTCTTGTCGCAAAAACTTTCCCAAGGAATGTGAACAAAATGACCAAAATCTCATCAAAATTTTCAACTCAAGAAAGACTTTATTCATAAGAAAGTATATTCACCAATTTATTTTTCTTGGGATATTTTTATCAGTGAATCCACCCTTACGACGATGTATCCACTCTTCATTACTCCTTCCAATTTGAAAGTCGACCCTCTCAACAGCAAACATGTAATGCTAGGAAGGTGACCTTAGTGTTCCTGACGTCTGACTTTTACGAATGTATAATTGGGTCAAAGAGAGAAATGTTGTAACTCTTTCTCTAAAACTCAATTTATTCATCTATTCAACATTATTTTCCACACAACTGTCAACACAAACAACTCGAACCTTTTTCTGCTCATAATATTCTTCGTACTTTTTTCTCGTGATATTTCTTGGAAGGATCACATTATCTTTCTTGCCTAAAAAGCTTCTAAAAGGTTGGGTATTCTGAAAGACGTTTATAATTTTTTTTCCTCTAGGTGCATACTTCTTCCTTTGAGGAGAACTCTTGCAACTCATCTTTCTTCAAATCAATATCCTTTCACTATCCAATTCTCTGATATCGGAATTAAGGGCTATGCTCAGGTTTATCTACTGATAATAAAGTCTGGAACACGCTCCAATTATCTTCTTTTCCAAGTTTCTTTGACCTACCACACTTCCAAGCGATGAAATTTGTAAGTTCTATGAAGAGCAAGATTGAAAGTCAAAAACGTAATAGATTTCAAATATATTATGTTTTTAAGCAAAATATACTATATCTGATGACAATGAGATCGTGCCACTATATTTCCTGACTGTATTGCCCTCACTAACACTCCGAAGTGTCCCGTCAATCTGTATGTACTATCGCTGTTACAACGGACACAGCTTTTATGAAACTTCTAGTCTGATATTTTCTGCATTGAGAAGGGTCAAGCCATACGCAGTCTAAACTTTTATCAGTCCAACTCTCCGACCCCAGATTAAGCTGCTATGCTCAATCTTAAATGTACTTTATTGGTAAACCCTGAAACACTTCTTTAATAATCTATTTTCCCAATTTCCTTTGACTTAGGCACCAACAAATGTCTTATCGGGGCATTTTATATATATATATATATATATATATATATATATATATATATATATATATATATATATATATATATATATATATATATATATATATATATATATATATATTTTATCTCACCTCTGGTGGGCAAAGGCCAGTGGCCTACCAAAAACTGCACCAGAGTCAGTGGGAAAGACGGAACCAGGTCAAATTAAAGTTAAAAAGCCGACGTGGCCTGATACACGACGTTTAAAGGTGTGTAAGTCATAGAAAGTTGGGAAAATAGATGAAGTGAGTGTGTTCCAGACTTTACCAGTAGAGTACATTTAAGATTGAGCATAGCGGTTAAGTCTGAGGTCAGAGAGTTGGATAGAGAAAGAATGAGACTGTGTAGAAAGACCTTCTCAATAGAGGAGGTATGCGACGAGAGAGTTCAGAAGAGCAGTGTCCATTGTAATAGCGATAGTATAGATAGAGTGACGCAACAGTTCGACGGGCAGAAAGAGATTGGAGAGAATTAGTGAGAGCAGAAGAGTTGATAAGTCGAAAAGCCCTAGACTTCACCTTCTCAAGGATAGCTGTATGAGTGGAACCACCCCAGATGTGTGACGCATACTCCATACAAGGGCGAACAATACCCCTATACAGAGCAAGCAACTGGGGTGGTGTGAAGAAATACTGAAGGTGCCTCAGAACACCCAACCTCTTAGAAGCTTGTTTAGAGAGAGAGGTAATGTGATCTTTCCAAGAAAGATCACGAGAAAAAGAGAAAGATCACAGAGAGAAAAATAGATTCCGAAAGAGGGAAGTTTGGAAATCAAAGCTTTGTGCCAGACTCTATCGAAAGCTTTTGATATGTCCAGAGCAACAGCAAAAGATTCACCGAAATGCCGAATAGCGGAGGACCAAGAGTCAGAGAGAAGGGAAGGTAGATCACCAGTAGAGCGTTTCTTACGAAAGCCATACTGGCGATCAGAGATAAGATTAGAAGAATTGAGATGTTTCCAAATCTTCCTGTTAAGGATAGATTCGAAAACTTTAGAAAGAACATGCGTTAAAGAAATGGGACGATAGTTAAAGGGCTGAGAGGGGTCCCCCTTCTTCGGCACAGGTTGAATGAGCGCATGTTTCCAGCAAGAAGGGTAGTTTGAAGTAGAGAGACAAAGACGAAATAGTTTACCAAGGCATAGTGCAAGCTCGGAAGCACAAGTTTTGTGAACCACAGGAGGAATACCATCATGACCATACGCCTTTTTAGTGTTAAGCTCAGTGAGAGCAGATATGACGTCTTTAGAAGAAATTGCAACTTTAGTCATAAATGAGTTGGAGGGGGTTGAAGAAGTAGGAACATACTCCGGAATCGTCAAACGTTGAATAGAAGCAAAAGTTTGAGCGAAGAGTTCCGCTTTAGAGGAAGACAAAACGGCAGTTGTAACGTCAGAAGATATTAAAAGTCGGAAAAGAGGAAGAATCAATGTTAGAGTTAACATTTTTTGCAAAATGCCAGAAAAGACGAGAGGAAGAGGAACCAGAAAGATTATTGCATTTTCTGCGGAGAAAAGTTTTTGGTATCTCGAAGAATAGATTTTGCACGATTCCGGGATGAAATATAAGTAGCATGAATTTCTGGAGATTGAAGACGAAGGTAGTCCCTGAAGGCAGCATCCCTGCGACTAATAGCACGAGAACAAGCAGAGTTAAACCAAGGTTTGTTAGGTTTAGTAGAAGGGAAAGAATATGGAATGTACTCCTCCATGCCAGAGAGAATCACCTCGGTTATGCGGTCAGCACACTCAGAGGGACCTCCCACGGAAACAGTAATCATTCCATGGGAAATCAGAAAAATACAACCACAAGTTAGACCAGTTAGTGGCACCAAAATGCCAGAAACGTCTCCTCGCCGAAGGCGGGGGCCGTTCTTGCGGAAGACTTGAAGAGACAGGACAAGATACAGAGATAAGAAGGTGATCGGATGAACCCAGAGGAGGAAAGAGTTTAACAGTGTAAGGAGAAAGATAAGAAGTTAGGAAAAGATCAAGTATGTTGGGTTCATCACCAAGACGGTTAGGGATACTGGTAGGGAGATGCAATAACTGCTCAAGGTTATTCTGGATAGAAAATTGGTAGGCGGTTCACCAGCTGGATCATGAGTAGTAGATGAAAGCCATTGTTGGTGGTGAACATTGAAATCACCTAATATAATGATTTCAGAGAAAGGAGAAGAAAGAATGTGTTCTATTTTGGAGTTAAGATAGTCGAAGAATTATCAGAATAACCTTGAGCAGTTATTGCATCTCCCTACCAGTATCCCTAACCGTCTTGGTGATGAACCCAACATACTTGATCTTTTCCTAACTTCTTATCTTTCTACTTGAACTGTTAAACTCTTTCCTCCTCTGGGTTCATCCGATCACCTTCTTATCTCTGTATCTTGTCCTGTCTCTTCAAGTCTTCCGCAAGAACGGCCCCCGACTTCGGCGAGGAGACGTTTCTGGCATTTTGGTGCCACTAACTGGTCTAACTTGTGGTTGTATTTTTCTGATTTCCCATGGAATGATTACTGTTTCCGTGGGAGGGGTCCCTCTGAGTGTGCTGACCGCATAACCGAGGTGATTCTCTCTGGCATGGAGGAGTACATTCCATATTCTTTCCCTTCTACTAAACCTAACAAACCTTGGTTTAACTCTGCTTGTTCTCGTGCTATTAGTCGCAGGGATGCTGCCTTCAGGGACTACCTTCGTCTTCAATCTCCAGAAATTCATGCTACTTATATTTCATCCCGGAATCGTGCAAAATCTATTCTTCGAGATACCAAAAAAGTCTTTTCTCCGCAGAAAATGCAATAATCTTTCTGGTTCCTCTTCCTCTCGTCTTTTCTGGCATTTTGCAAAAAATGTTAACTCTAACATTGATTCTTCCTCTTTTCCGACTTTTAATATCTTCTGACGTTACAACTGCCGTTTTGTCTTCCTCTAAAGCGGAACTCTTCGCTCAAACTTTTGCTTCTATTCAACGTTTGACGATTCCGGAGTAGTTCCTACTTCTTCAACCCCCTCCAACTCATTTATGACTAAAGTTGCAATTTCTTCTAAAGACGTCATATCTGCTCTCACTGAGCTTAACACTAAAAAGGCGTATGGTCTTGATGGTATTTCCTCCTGTGGTTCTCAAAACTTGTGCTTCCGAGCTTGCAAACTGCCTTGGTAAACTATTTCGTCTTTGTCTTTCTACTTCAAACTTCCCTTCTTGCTGGAAACATGCGCTCATTCAGACCTGTGCCGAAGAAGGGGGACCCCTCTCAGCCCTTTAACTATCGTCCCATTTCTTTAACGCATGTTCTTTCTAAAGTTTTCGAATCTATCCTTAACAGGAAGATTTGGAAACATCTCAATTCTTCTAATCTTATCTCTGATCGCCAGTATGGCTTTCGTAAGAAACGCTCTACTGGTGATCTCCTTTCCCTTCTCTCTGACTCTTGGTCCTCCGCTATTCGGCATTTCGGTGAATCTTTTGCTGTTGCTCTGGACATATCAAAAGCTTTCGATAGAGTCTGGCACAAAGCTTTGATTTCCAAACTTCCCTCTTTCGGAATCTATTTTTCTCTCTGTGTCTTCTCTTTTTCTCTGGTCGTGATCTTTCTTGTAAAGATCACATTACCTCTCTCTCTAAACAAGCTTCTAAGAGGTTGGGTGTTCTGAGGCACCTTCAGTATTTCTTCACACCACCCTAGTTGCTTGCTCTGTATAGGGGTATTGTTCGCCCTTGTATGGAGTATGCGTCACACATCTGGGGTGGTTCCACTCATACAGCTATCCTTGAGAAGGTGAAGTCTAGGGCTTTTCGACTTATCAACTCTTCTGCTCTCACTAATTCTCTCCAATCTCTTTCTGCCCGTCGAACTGTTGCGTCACTCTATCTATACTATCGCTATTATAATGGACACTGCTCTTCTGAACTCTCTCGTCGCATACCTCCTCTATTGAGAAAGGCTCGTGAGAACGTCTTTCTACACAGTCTCATTCTTTCTCTATCCAACTCTCTGACCTCAGACTTAACCGCTATGCTCAATCTTAAATGTACTCTACTGGTAAAGTCTGGAACACACTCACTTCATCTATTTTCCCAACTTTCTATGACTTACACACCTTTAAACGTCGTGTATCAGGCCACGTCGGCTTTTAACTTTAATTTGACCTGGTTCCGTCTTTCCCACTGACTCTGGTGCAGTTTTTGGTAGGCCACTGGCCTTTGCCCACCAGAGGTGAGATAAAATATATATAATATATATATATATATATATATATATATATATATATATATATATATATATATATATATATATATATATATATATATATATATATATATATATATATAATGCCCCCGATAAGACATTTGTTGGTGCCTAAGTCAAAGGAAATTGGGAAAATAGATTATTAAAGAAGTGTTTCAGGGTTTACCAATAAAGTACATTTAAGATTGAGCATAGCAGGTTAATCTGGGGTCGGAGAGTTGGACTGATAAAAGTTTAGACTGCGTATGGCTTGACCCTTCTCAATGCAGAAAATATCAGACTAGAAGTTTCATAAAAGCTGTGTCCGTTGTAACAGCGATAGTACATACAGATTGACGGGACACTTCGGAGTGTTAGTGAGGGCAATACAGTCAGGAAATATAGTGGCACGATCTCATTGTCATCAGATATAGTATATTTTGCTTAAAAACATAATATATTTGAAATCTATTACGTTTTTGACTTTCAATCTTGCTCTTCATAGAACTTACAAATTTCATCGCTTGGAAGTGTGGTAGGTCAAAGAAACTTGGAAAAGAAGATAATTGGAGCGTGTTCCAGACTTTATTATCAGTAGATAAACCTGAGCATAGCCCTTAATTCCGATATCAGAGAATTGGATAGTGAAAGGATATTGATTTGAAGAAAGATGAGTTGCAAGAGTTCTCCTCAAAGGAAGAAGTATGCACCTAGAGGAAAAAAAATTATAAACGTCTTTCAGAATACCCAACCTTTTAGAAGCTTTTTAGGCAAGAAAGATAATGTGATCCTTTCCAAGAAATATCACGAGAAAAAAGTACGAAGAATATTATGAGCAGAAAAAGGTTCGAGTTGTTTGTGTTGACAGTTGTGTGGAAAATAATGTTGAATAGATGAATAAATTGAGTTTTAGAGAAAGAGTTACAACATTTCTCTCTTTGACCCAATTATACATTCGTAAAAGTCAGACGTCAGGAACACTAAGGTCACCTTCCTAGCATTACATGTTTGCTGTTGAGAGGGTCGACTTTCAAATTGGAAGGAGTAATGAAGAGTGGATACATCGTCGTAAGGGTGGATTCACTGATAAAAATATCCCAAGAAAAATAAATTGGTGAATATACTTTCTTATGAATAAAGTCTTTCTTGAGTTGAAAATTTTGATGAGATTTTGGTCATTTTGTTCACATTCCTTGGGAAAGTTTTTGCGACAAGAAGACAAGGTGACAGAAAGAAGATCATTAATAAAAAAGTAGAAAAAAGTGGAAGATAGAACAGAACTCTGAGAAACACCAATATTGATAAATATAAAGGATGAAAGGCAACCAAATACAACGGCTGCTATAGAAATCCAGGAAAGGAAATTAGAAAGATTACAAAGAGGATAGATACCGAAAGAGAAAACTTTAAAAATCAAAGCCAGACCACCACCACAGCACCAACTGAGTAGAAAAGAATTACACAAACATCTCCTCTTAGGTGGGACCATTAATGCCGAAAGGTTGAAGCGACAACACAGGATAGAGATGAAAAGGTGATTGGAAGAACCCCAAGAAGAAGAGCAAAATTAGAATGGAGTACGTGAATTTGCAGAAATTAGAGGGGAAAACCGTATACCAAAATCAATAGGAAGATTCTTGGCAGCACCAGCTCCATAATCGGATGCCTCCAATTTCAAGTTGATGATGGAAAAAGAGTGCATGAGGGGCTAATATTGAAATCTGTCGCACTTTGCTTCTCTGATGCTGTGTTTTCCGCTGCCATTTTATTTAAAGTTTTGTAAAATAGTGTGTGATTGCATGTTTGTATTTACAAATCACATCACATATGATGTGCAAAATGGGGAGTGTCTGTAGGACAAACATACAAACACTCGTAATTTAGGAAAGTGTGATAATGAGCTCGTAATGGACGAGGAATCCGTCATCAGAGTGCAGCGGAGTGGTTGACAGACAGACAAACAGACACAGACAGAAAGACAGACAGACAGACAGACACACACACAGACAGACAGACAGACAGACAGACAGACAGATACAGATAGATGGATACTGATTTTTTTTCAACAAATGTACGAGGTCTAAAACGGAGTTTTATATTTTAAGGTAATTGACATAATGTCTACTTGATATATTACATATTTTCTTAGGCACTTTATTATAAACTATAGCAAATTAATTTAGAATTTGTCCATTGTTTTTCAAATTTGTCTACAAATCCGTTCCGTAAATGGTGTACAATAAGATTTAATCAGATATAACAAAACTTCTCAACTCAATTGTTTAAGTCTCCTTAAAATTACATTAAATTTACAAAGAATTTTATCCCTAGCTCTCTGAATTTCAGATGTCTCATATATATATATATATATATATATATATATATATATATATATATATATATATATATATATATATATATATATATATATATATATATATATATATATATATATATATATATATATATATATAATATATAATAATAAAACCTAAATATTTAATTTCATTTACATATTTTAGTGGTCCATTAGGCAATATAAATTTAAGATTATTTTCCTTAGTATTATAATCCCTTCTACAAACATTCATCGTTACACGTTTATTATAATTTATCTTCAAACATAACCTCGAAATTATTCTTTCCGCATTATTTAACAAAGTTTGAAGTCCCGATATTGATGGTGACAGAAGAACGAAATCATCCGCATAAACAAAAATATTAGAAGCATAGAAATCAAATTTTGTTCTCACTCTACAATCTAAAATCTCATCAATCAGTTCATCAGTGTATAAAGAAATGAGGAAAAGTGTTAAAATATCTCCTTGTCTCACTCTATCTCCAATCCGCCAAAATTCCGAAAAATCATTCTTACATTTTATACAAGCCCATTGATTTTCATACATTCTTACTAAAATATACAGAAACCAAGAACCCTTATATCATTGAATTTTTTAAACAATATCTTATGATTCACTTTATCAAACGTCTTATTTAAATCCACAAAAGCTGCATAAACCATTGAACCCTTATTTAAATATCTTAGAATTGTTTCTTTCAACGTAACAGCCGCAGTTGTTGTAGAGTACTTTGGCCGAATAACCCTGTTGTCTGCTATTTATAAACACATAACTTCTATCCTGTTCAAAATACCATATTCAAGCATCTTCAAAAATATTAAAGACATTATAATTGGTCTGTAATTATCAATATCATTCCAGTTTCCGAACGGATCCTTTAAAATTAGCATAATTGTGTCACTTAACATTTTTAAAGGCACATATTTTATGCACAATACATCCGTTTAGAAACCTAGTTATCATTTTATATAGTTCTTCTGTTCCAAACTTGATATTACACAAAGGAATGTCATCTGGTCCCAATGATGATTTCATATTCTGTAAAATATCTTTAATTTCACTTACACTGAACAGATTTTATACCTCTATCCAGTTTACTTCTTTCATCGAAACTTCCTCATCTGATTGACAAAATTTATCATTTATATTTTTTTAGAAAATATAAATGTTATTTATATTTTTATTTATTATTTTATTTATTATTTATTATGATATTTATTTATATTTTTTTAGAAAATTACTCAGCAATTTTCTTTCCATCCGTTTCATTTTCAATAATTGTAACACAATTTAGCTTATTATTCTTTTTCCCAATTTGATGCCAGAAACCCTTCATATTCTTATTTTTAAAATAATCTAATAATTTTTTGTCCCAAATTTCATTTTAAATTAGTTCAATTTTTCTTTAATTCAAAGTAAAATATAGTACTTGTTTTTTTATCTCATTTTCTCGAATTCCTTTTCTTCTCTTTCATTTAATTTCCAAATAATGAATTTATCCTTCATGAATTTATCCTTCATGAATTTATCCTTCGCCTCTTGAAAAAATGGCTTTAATGAATCATTCCAGTTAGGAATTCATTTCTTTAATTCTTTATTGCCTACAGTAGATCGATAGATAGATAGATAGATAGATAGATAGATAGATAGATAGATAGATAGATAGATAGATAGATAGATAGATAGATAGATAGATAGATGGATAGATATATATATATATAGATAGATAGTCTGGTTGTAAAAATTACTTTTTAAATTTAAGAAGATTCACCTACCTTTAGTAAGGAGACCGACTGAATTGCGGTAAATTCGCGATTCAAAGTTGAGATTTTAGTTCTCTCATTGATTTCAGCATCATCTAAAGAGGCCCCGCTAGATGTTGCTTCCATTTTCGTTTGACATTTTGGAACACTGCTTTCAATTTTTCTTCTCCAAGGAGGAACTACTATACTTCCGTTTTCCTCTTCTAGTAAACTCTTTTCGCTTTCAAGATCTTCTAATAGGTCACTTGAAGGAGATGTTCCAGACGATAAAGAGGTTGACACTGAGTCCGATGCGTATATACCATCTTCGAAGCGAATGTCGTGAAGTGCATGAAACACGATAGCATCTAATACTGAGGTTAGTCTAGAAAAGAAAATTCAGAAAATAAATAAATTTTTATTTTATTTATATTGCAGATCACTCATCAGCAAATATAAATAATTACTATTTCTTAAGCTATGGTTACGGCTGATGTATGTTAGGACGAACTTTGTTTTGACGAAGTCGTTAATTTGCTTATCAGATCTATGGCTATTGTCAGGGTTGGAAAAAAAGAGTTAAGAAAAAGCATCACAAGTGGATTTGTTAGACACTTTTGGCCTTTTTCAAATACTTTTTGAATTCCATAAAAACTTGAACTAAATTACTTTTTTTAACATTTTTCACTCTTTAAGCACTTAAGATATATGGAAATTATATTTTGAGTTATTCAATTTTACTGACCAAAGCACATTAATTGGGTATGATTTGAACCACTGATTAAAATTTCTTGAGCATTACCCCAAAATAAGTGAGGAAAAGTAAACTAGTTGCTTTTAAAATTGTACAATATAATATAAAAAATTATTTTCTTTAAACTTCTAGAATCTGGAAAACACAATGTGTGATAAGATTCAAAATAGTTCATCGACTCCATTTGAATGGAGAATATAGTCACACAAGCTGAAAAGTAAGTATTATACTCGATCAAGTAGCTTTAAATATAAAATAGAAAATTAATAAAACATTCACATGAAAAACAAACCATGAAATAAGGCAATAGCAGCAGACAAAATTAAATAATCAATAATAGAAATAATGAAAATAATGGAATGAAGGAATATCATAGAAAATATGTTCACTTTATGGTTCGTTGAAATGACGTCAGTTTCATTATTTACATATCAAAATTAGCTTTTGAATTTAAGGGTAATATGAATATTGACTTCGAAGTTCAACTTATTTTTGTACTTCGTTTCTATTTTTTATGTTAATGAGAAAAAGAAAATTCTTGTTCCCAAAGCTAAGATGTCACAAATGGCAAAACTATTTTCTTGATTCCTTATGGGCATATTTGAAAGGCACTGTAGTTCTCTACATCCAAAAAAAATGATGAATCTGCCTTGTTCTGAAATTCAATTCATTGTATGGAAGCTTAAAGCATGTATATGGCAATTATACAGGCTCTTTTGGCACATCGAAAGTTTTACATGAGATGGGATTCAACAACCAACTGACTGTATTTGTATCAAGCTCTGGAAAATAATCAGAGATACCGTAAAACTAAATCGTTGGTGCCACCAAAATAACGATCATCATAGTGTAACAAAATTACAAATAACTTGAAAATGTTGCAATCAACTTTTAATTATACTTTCTAATTTTAATACGGAGGTTTTGATTCATATGTTGAAATCTTTTTCCTTGTCGGAATATCAATAATATTTTAAATATCTGATACCCACCGAAAAAAATAGTAAACTATTTTTTTTTTTTTTTTTTTTATATTAATAAACGTATAATAAATCAATGATTATTTGTGCTTGCATTAGTTAACGTATTAAGTGAATTATGAAGTAGATTATATGCAATTTATAGTTAAGACAGGAGAGCGTCTTCCCAGGTCATATGTCAAAAGAGAGGAATATTTTCAGTTGACGGTAGCTAACAAAAAATGAAAACTGATACAAAATTTTCAGGAGTTTTTGCTAATTTTCTGACAGTAATTTGCTGTCCGATAAACTCTGCCTAATATTTTGTCTTGTATGGAAAAAACTGAGAATCAAATTAAGAACTAATAAAAGCTTAGAGGCTTGCCATAATCTACAGAGAATTACTTAAGGGAGAAAGAATGAATTTTAATTTTGCTACTTATTACTTTTCATAATAATAAAAACAAATTTTATCGCATAATTTTAAAGCAAAAAGCTAAATATTTTCAAATTTTTATTTTAAAATTGTACGAAAGTTTCATAAAAAATTTTTTTTTTATTATATATATATATATATATATATATATATATATATATATATATATATATATATATATATATATATATATATATATATATATATATATATATATATATATATATATGCCCCATCCTTGAAAAGGGCTCTGCCCGGAAGAACGGTGGCAGTCTACAACAGCTGCTATAGAACGACCGGAAAGGAAATTAGAGAGGTCACAGAGAGAAGGATAGATTCCGAAAGAGGGAAGTTTAGAAATCAAAGCGCAACAGTGAAAGATTCACCGAAACCCCGAAGAGCGGAGGACCAAGAGTCAGAAAGTAGGGAAAGAAGATCACCAGTAGAACGTTCTTTACGAAAGCCATACTAGCGATCAGAGATAAGATTGGAAGAATTGAGATGTTTCCAAATCTTCCTGTTAAGGATAGATTCGAAAATTTTAGAAAGAACGGAGGTAAAAGAAATAGGACGATAGTTAGAGGGCTGAGAGGGGTCCCCCTTCTTCGGCACAGGTTGAATGAGCGCACGTTTCCAGCAAGAATGGAAGGTCGAAGTAGAAAGACAAAGACGAAATAGTTTACCAAGGTAGTGTGCAAGCTCGGAAGCACAAGTTTTGAGAACCGCAGGAGGAATACCATCAGGACCATAAGCCTTCTTAGTGTTAAGCTCAGAGATAGCAGAAATGACATCTTTAGAAGAAATTACAATGCTAGGAACAAATGAGTTGTAGGGGGTTGAAGGATGAGGAATAGCTCCGGAATCGTCTAAGGTAGAGTTAGAGGCAAAAGTTTGAGCGAAGAGTTCTGCTTTAGTAGAAGTTAAAATGGCAGTTGTGCCATCAGAAGAGACTAGAGGAGGGAAAGAGGAAGAAGCAAAGTTAGAGTTAACATTTTTTTTGCAAAATGCCAGAAAGGTCGAGAGGAAGAGGAGCTAGAAAGATAATTGCATTTACGGCGGAGAAAAGAGTTTTTAGTATCTCGAAGAATAGATTTTGCACTATTCCGAGATGAAATATAAATTGAATGAGTTTCAGGAGTTTGAAGACAACGGTAATCTCTGAAGGCAGCATCCTTACGACGGATAGCGCGAGAACAGGTAGAGTTAAACCAAGGTTTGTAGGTTTAGTAGAAGGGAAAAAATATGGAATGTACACCTCCATGCCAGAAAGAATCACCTCGGTTATGAGCTCAACGCACTCCGAGGGACCCCTCCCACGAAAGCAATAATCATTCCATGGGAAATCAGAGAAGTACAACCGCAAGTCAGACCAGTTAGCAGCACCGAAGTGCCACAAACGTCTCCTCCGCCGAAGGCGGGGGCCGTTCTTGCGGAAGACTTGAAGAGACAGACAAGATACAGAGATAAGAAGGTGATCGGATGAACCCAGAGGAGGAAAGAGTTTAACAGTGTAAGGAAAAGGGTAAGAAGTAAGGAAAAGATCAAGTATGTTGGGTTCACCACCAAGACGGTCAGGGATACGGGTAGGGAGTTGCACCAACTGCTCAAAGTTGTTCTGGATAGAAAAGTCGTAGGCGAGTTCACCGGCTGGATTATGAGAACTAGATGAAAGCCATTGGCGGTGGTGAACATTGAAATCACCTAAAATGATGGTTTCGGAGAAAGGAAAAGAAGACAGAATGTGCTGTATTTTGGAGTTTAAATAGTCGAAAAATTTTGGATAGTCAGTAGAATTAGGAGATAAATAAACAGAACAAATAAATTAATTTTTAGAATTGCAGGAGAGCTTTAGTCATAAAATAGAGAATTCAGGAGACTCCAAATTAGAGACACGAGAGCAGATAATATCGTTGCGCACATATGCGCAACAACTGCCTTTGGCTGAAAATTGAGGATAGAGATAGTAGGAGGTAACAGAATAAGGTTTGCTGTCACACACTCATTCACCTGAGTTTCGGTTAGAATCAAGATACGAGGTTTAGAAGAAGAGATGGTGTTCGACAAAGGGGAAATTTGAAAAAAGACCGCGAATGTTACAGAAATTAATGAAAAAAGAAGATCGTGCACCGGGGCAAGTCGGACGCCGGGTCATGGCGGCACCATCCCCATCATCGGAGGCCGTCAACTCCCAAGTGATGATGGGGTGAGGGGTGGAGGTTGAGGGGCATTCTTTGGATGCCGCCCCTCGAAGCATCTCCGAGGCAGCTCTGATTTTTGCCATTTTGTTTTGTTTTATAAAGGTAATGTAGGAGAAAGCGCTTGTATATATGTGGTAACATGTGAAGAAATGGGGTGGAGAGGTATTGAGTGCATAGACACTCCAGTATGAGGCGAAGGTACACTAGAGACCCTCTGAGAAGGTGAAACGCGAAAAGGAACGAACCAAAGGGCAATTGAGTGAAACGGAATGGTCTAGCCTATCCTATCACTCCGCGGGTTATGCCCAATGGGGGGTACTTGCATCGCTTCGGATGGCGCTACGTCCTCTCTCTATATGGCGGCACCATATATATATATATATATATATATATATATATATATATATATATATATATATATATATATATATATATATATATATATATATATATATATATATATATATATATATATATATATATATATATATATATATATATATATATATATATATATATATATATATATATATATATATATATATATATATATATATATATATATATATATATATATATATATAACTTTGGTGTACAAATGCCAGAAGCCTACCAAATTTCCACCAGAGTAAGGAGGAAATTGGGGATGTGGTCAAATTAAAGATCGACATGTCCCGATACACGGAGTTTGATGGTATGTAAGTCATAGGAAGTTGGGAAAATAGATAAAGAGAGTGAGTTCAACACTTTGCCTGTAGAGTATATGTAAGATTGAACATAGCGGTTAAGTCTGGGGTCTGAGAGTTGGACAGAGAAAGGATGAGAGTGTGTAGAAAGACGTGTCGCACGAGCTCTTCTCAAAGGGGGAGGTATGTGAAGATAGAGTTCAGAAGAACAGCCCTCCTTGTAATAGCGATAGTACAGAGAGAGTCACGCAACAATTCGACGGGTAGAAAGAGATTGGAGAGAATTAGAAAGAGTAGGAGAGTTGATAAGACGAAAAGCCCTAGACTCCATCTTTTCAAGGAGAGCAATATGAGTGAAGCCACCTCAGATGTGTGAGGCATACTCCATACAGGGGCGAACAACACCCCTATAAAGAGAAAGCAATTGGGGTGCAATGAAGAAGTTCTGAAGGCGCCTCAGAACACCCAACTTCTTAAAAGCTTCATTAGAAAGAGAAGTAATGTGATCTTTCCAAGAAAGATCACGAGAAAGAGAAACACCAAGAATATTAGGAATAGACGAAGGTGTGAATTGAGTGTTTTCAAAGAAGTTATGTGGAAGATTGTGTTGAGTAGAGAGATGGAGGAATTGAGTTTTGGTGGCATTGAAAATGACAATGTTTATTATGATCTCAATTTGAATTGCGAGATAGATCAGAGATTGTTGCGTCTATTAACTGCTATTGATAGGGGCGCCTTTCAATCTGAAAAGAGTAATGAAGAGGGGAGTCAACGGCATAGGAGTGGATAGGACATAAAGTAAAAGAGAGAAGGTTCTTAATGAAAAGCATCCGAAGAATAGAGATAGGACAGATCCTTGAGGAACACCACTATTTATAGATTTATAGGGAGAACGGTGGCCGTCTACAACAGCTGCTATAGAACGACCAGAAAGCAAATCAGAGAGAGAGATAGATTCCAAAAGAGGGAAGTTTGGAAATCAAAGCTTTGTTCCAGATTCTATCGGAAGCTTTCAATATGCCCTGCGAGACAGCAAAAGAATCATCTAAATACCAAAGGGCGGAGGGCCAAAGTCAGAGAAAAGGGAAAGAAGATCACCAGTAAAGCGTTTCTTTTGAAAGTCATGCTGGCGATCAGAGATAAGATTAGAAAATTTGAAATGTTTCCAAATTTTCCTGTTAAGGCTAGATTCAAAAACTTTATAAAGAAAGGAAGTTAAAAAATTGGACGGTAGTTGGAGGGTTGAGAGAGGTCCCCTTTTTCTTCACAGGCTAAATGAGCGCACGTT
>SEYY01009428.1:0-27228 GCA_009176605.1 Armadillidium nasatum | reverse complement strand
ATATATATATATATATATATATATAATATATATATAAATAATATATATATATATATATATATATATATATATTATATATATATATATATATATATATATATATATATATATATATATATATATATATATATATATATATATATATATATATATATATATATATATATATATAGAGATGGGACGATACAAAATACAAATTTTGATTTTGATTCCAGCAAAACATCCGATTCTGATGCCAATGACGATTATCTCACTACTGTGAAAGAATAAGAATTTACTTTTTTAAAAACCTGTACTATATAATTCAGTGTTTATATTAGACACAATTCCATATAATGAAGTTTACTGAAATACAGTACAATTCTTAGTTCAGACACTTCCTTTCTATTTAGTTGCATTTTGTAAAACTATAATTGTCATTTATTTTAAAATTATAAAGTACTATTGCAAATGAAATATGTAAAAAGTTATAATTTTTTTGAAAGAATGTAAAAGAGTAACATGTTTTCTTTTTAAAAAACTTAAAACTTAATATTTATTAATAACCATTAACCACAATATATCTTATAACTGAAAGCTAAATTTTGAAAATATTATATATATATATATATATATATATATATATATATATATATATATATATATATATATATATATTATATATATATATATATAATATATATATATATATATATATATATATATATATACCCTTTTCTACAGTTGTGGGGTTGTCTGTACTGTAGGCCACATCCATTCAAACACACACCCCTTCTTCAATCTCTCCATTTATTCCTATCCACCATCAACTTCACACCCTTCTCCCAATTTATCCCTCTTTCCCTTAACACCTTGACATTACTCATTCTACTTCCCCTCAGTGTCCCCCTATCACTCTCACCCTCCAGTTCTGAAACAAATACCTTTTTCGAAATTCTCTCCTCATCCATCCTACAAATATGCCCAAACCATTTCTGTTTACTCTGTTCAACTCTCTCAACCATACTCATTCTCCACACACTCATTTCCTTTATTCTAATATTCCTTACTCAATCTTTTCTATCAACACCACAAACTTCTCTCAGACCTTTCATTTTGAAAACTTGTTTTTTTTTTTTTTTTTTTTTTTTTTTTGTGTTCAACCTCCATCCTTCGCTCCCTTACAAACCACCTATACACTACATCCCTCAAACATTCTCACCTTCACCTCCCTTGGTATCCTTACTCTACTCCAAATATTCCTCAAACCACCCAACACCTTCTCCCCTTCTCTTATCCTATGACCAACTTCATCGCCCATATTAACATCTATCTCTACAAAATCACCCCCTGAAACTTAAATAAAGTAACTAGTTCCAATTTCTCCATACCCACCTTAATCTGTAAATCATCTCCGCCATTTACATCCATTTCCCCTCCCTCCCAATTTTTAATCCACAACACTTTACTCTTACCCCATAGTTACTCTTAAGCCCAATTCATTACAACCCTTTACTAACTCTTCCATGCGAGAAAAGTAACACATCATCTGTATACATCAACACATTTGCATCCCACATACCATGTTGCTTGCTCCTTCATTCTCATCCTTTGACATTACTCATCGAACTTCCCTTCAGTCTCCTCCTATCTCTCACACCCTCCACTTGTGAAACAGATACCTTTTTAGAAATTCACTCCTGGTTCATCCTACATTCATGCTTAAACCATCTCAGCCTACTCTGTTCAGCTCTTTCAATCATTCTCCATCTCCACTCACACATTTCCTTTATTCTAACATTCCAGACTATCTCTTCTACCAACCCCACAAACTGAGCTCAGAACTTTCATTTCAAAACTTTTATTCTTTTTCTCTTCCTTGCATTCAACCTCCATACTTCTCTCCCATACATAACCACATGTACACTGCATCCCTCAAACATTCTCACCTTCACCTCTCTTGGTAACCTTGACCTACTTCAAATATCCCTCAAACCGCCCTACACCTTCTTCCCTTCTCTTATCCTATGCCCAACTTCATCTCCAATACTAATGTCTCCCTCCCGAAAAATCACCCAGAGAATCTTAAATAAAGTAACTAGTTACAATTTAATAGTAAATAATGTGTCTAGTGTAGTTATCGTAAAATACAGACTCAGAGTGGGAAGTATGCTTTCTTTTTTCATTTGTTATTATAAAAAAATTTCAATTTTAAATAATAAAAAAAAATAAAAAAAAAAAAAAAAAAAAAAAAAAAAAAAAAAAAATAAATAATATAATATATATATATATATATATATATATATATATATATATATATATATATATATATATATATATAATATATATATATATATATATATATTTAAGAATAGTGCTAAATAGTAAATAAGCACTTTAATATTTATTTAGTTTTTCTTTATCCCTATTTTTACACTTGTTAATAGAAAACCTTTTAGAATTATATAGTTCGAAAATTTCACTCCGCAGGTAAAACCTAGCTTTCGCGAGCCATTTCGACTCTCCTCGCTCGCAGCCTTACCCTGCGTGCGTGCGTGCGTGCGTGCGTGTGGTGATTTCAATGTTCACCACTGCCAGTGGCTTTCATCTACTTCTAATGATCCATCCGGTGAACTAGCCTACAACTTTTCTATCCAGAACAACCTTGAACAGTTGGTGCAACTTCCTACCCGTATCCCTGACCGTCTTGGTGATGAACCCAACATACTCGATCTTCACCTTACTTCTTGTCCTCCTTATACTGTTAAACTCTTTCCTCCTCTTTGTTCATCCGATCACCTTCTTATTTCCATACCTTGTTCTTTCTCTTCCAAGTCTTTCACAAGAATGGATCCCGCCTTCGGCGAGGAGACGTTTGGGGCACTTTGGTCCTGCTAACTGGTCTGACTTGCGGTTGTACTTCTTTGATTTCCCCATGGAATGCTTATTGCTTTCGTGGGAGGGGTCCCTCGGAGTTTGCTGAGCGTATAACTGAGGTGATTCTCTCTGGCATGGAGGCGTATATTCCATATTCTTTCCCTTCTACTAAACCTAATAAACTTGGTTTAGCTCTGCTTGTTCTCGCGCTATCCGCCGTATTGATGATGCCTTCAGAGATTACCGTCGTCTTCAAACTCCTGAAACTCTTTCAATTTGTATTTCATCCCGGAATCGTGCAAAATCTATTCTTCGAAACGCCAAAAACTCTTCTCTCCTCCAAAAATGCAGTAATCTCTTTTGCTCCTCTTCCACTCGCCTTTTCTGGCATTTTGGAAAAAATGTCAACTCTAACTTTGCTTCTTCCTCTTTCCCTCCTCTATTTTATTCTGATGGCACAACTGTCATTTTACCTTCCACTAAAGCTGAACTCTTTGCTCATAATTTTGTCTCTAACTCTACCTTAGACGATTCCGGAACTATTCCTCCACCTTAAACCCCCTCCAACTCATTTTTGCCTAACATTGTAATTTCTTCTAAAGATGTCATTTATGCTCTCTCTGAGCTTAACACTAAGAAGGCGTATGGTCTTGATGGTATTCCTCATGAGGTTCTCAAAACGGGCTTCCGAGCTTGCACCCTGCCTTGGTAAACTATTTCCTCTTTGCCTTTCTACTTCGACATTCCCTTCTTGCTGGAAACGTGCGCTCATTCAACCTGTGCCGAAGAAGAGGGACCCCTTTCAACCCTCTAACTACAATCCAATTTCTTTAACCTCCATTCTTTCTAAAGTTTTCGAATCTATCCTTAACAGGAAAATTTGGAAACACCTTAATTTTTCTAATCTTATGTGATCGCCAGTATGGCTTTCGTAAAGAACGTTTTACTGGTGATCTTCTTTCCCTATTTTGACTCTTAGTCCTCCGCTCTTCTGGGTTTCAATGAATCTTTCGCTGCGGCGCTAGACATATCGAAAGCCTTCGATAGAGTCTGGCACAAAGCTTTGATTTCCAAACGTCTCTCTTTCGGAATCTATCCTTTTCTCTGTAACCTTCTCTCTAATTTCCTTTTCGGTCTTTCTATAGCAGCTGTTATAGACGGCCACCGTTCTTCCTATAAATCTATAAGTAGTGGTTTTCCTCAAGGATCTGTCCTATCTCCAACTCTTTCTAATTTTCATCAATGATCTTCTCTCTATTACTTCGTCTCCTATACACTCCTATGCTGATGACTCCACCCTTCATTACTTCTTTTAATTTGAAAGACGTCCCTCCCAACAACAGTTGATAGATTCAAGAAGGATGCCCTTGGAGCAACTGACCTCTGATCCTTCTCGTATTTCAAATTGGGGCAGAGAAAACATGGTCGTTTTCAATGCCTCAAAAACTCAATTCCTCCATCTTTCTACTCGACACAATCTTCCACACAACTATGATATTTTCTTCGAAAACAATCGACTGAAACCTTCATCTGTCCTCAATATTCTCGGTGTTTCTGTTTTTCGTGATTTTTCTTGGAAAGATCACATTATTCTCTCTAAAAAAGAGGTTGGGTGTTCTGAGGAGCCTTCGTGTTTTTTTTTACGTCACCCCAGTTGCTTGCTTTGTATAGGGGTGTTGTTCGCCCCTGAATGAGGTACGTCTCACACATCTGGGGTGGTTCCACCCATATAGCTCTTCTCGAAAGGTGGAGTCTAGGGCCTTTCGTCTTATAAACTGTTTTGTACTTACCAATTCTCTCCAATCTCTTTCTTCCCGTGGAATTGTTGCGTCACTCTCTATGCTATCGTTATTACAACGGACATTACTCTTCTGAACTCACGTCGCATACCTCCTCCATTGAGAAGGGTTCGTGTGACACAACTTTCTACACAGTCTCATCCTTTCTCTGTCCAACTCTCCGACCCCAGACTTAAACGCTATGCTTTTTCCTATACGTACTCTACTGGTAAAGTCTGGAACACTCTCCCTTCTTTTATTTGCTCACTCTTACATGTACTCTACAAGTAAAGTCTGTAACACACTCCCTTTATCTGTTTTCCCAACTTCCTTTAACTTGCACACTTTTAAGCGCCTTGTGTCGGGTCACGTCGGCTATTAGCGACTTGATTCAGAATGTTCCCCAATTGTGGTGGAATTTGGTAGGCCTCCGGCCTTTACCCACCAGAGGAGACATAAAAATATATATATATATATATATATATATATATATATATATATATATATATATATATATATATATATATATATATATATATATATATATATATATATATATATTATTAAAATTATTTGAAGTGAGATATAGCCTCTCAAACTTTGGGAATTTTTGAAATTTGGTCTTGAAGGCTATATCTCGAAATCAACGAATCGCCTTGAATAAAGTATAGAGAGGAATTTATAGTCCTATCCCTCCTCTATACACCCACCAAAAATAAATATTGTAGTTGTATTTTTTTTTTTTTTAATTTTTTTTGTCCAAAAATTTTTTTTTCCAAAAAATGTTTTTTTCAATAGTTCAATTTTGGGCTTATTACATTTTTTTTTATAACTCTGGGAACAAAATTCTGTTACAAGTTTTTGTTGCCTATAGAATTCTAAATATTCAGTACAAATTTCAGGTCATTCCGAAAAGTGGTTTGGCCCCGCCATTCATTTGAAAAGGGAAAAGGGGTCAAATTTCAAAAAAAAAAAATAGAAAAGAAGTTGCGCGGCGTTTTCCTGAATCATGGGTAAGGTAGCAGAGGGACTCCCTGGGGCGTAGCTCCAGGGTATCCTATTGCCCTGGGGTGTAGCCCCAGTGTACCCCATGTCCCTGGGGTGTAGCCCCAGGGTATTTTTGGTGTTATAAGGCCCCCGAAATTTTTTTATTTATTATTATTATATTTTTTTTAATCTGTGATGAAATAATGGCGGTAGATTAAAAAAAAAAATTTTTTTTATTACAACAAAAATATTTTTATTATTATTACATTTTTTAAATCTGTGCTGAAATAATGGCGGTAGATTATTTCTTTTATTAAAAGTATTTTAATATTGCGACGTTTCAGGCAAGGGATATAAAATAAGTTTTCTACAGTTTAGTTGAAGACAATGCAAGGGAAGACTTCATCACTGGCACAAGATAAAATTGTTTCAAAATTTCGGGACTTTTACGACTTCGGCTCTGTAGCAAGACAAAAAATTTTCAACTTACGAGATGAGAACTCGGCTAAAATTGTCAACCTCTTATCTGATAGAAAATTAAAATAGCTTCATGATTTCCGGACTTGAAACACTGAATCTAAAAATTAAAATAAAAAATTGGTAAACTTTTTAATAGTTACAGTCTCAGAAAAACGCTGGAAACAGACTTTTTTTTTTCACCGGGAAAAATACTATATGCACTGAAAATTTCAGGAGAATCGGCGGAAAATTAAAAAAAATTTTGAAATTGGATTGTCCCCTTAAGTATAATTTCCCATTTTAACCCCGGCAGGCAAACCCTGGTTTTCCTTGATTTTTAGCCGGGGCCGGGGCCACGGTTGGTTCATATATATTTATATATATGAACTTGATATTTATATATATATATATATATATATATATATATATATATATATATATATATATATATATATATATATATATATATATATATATATATATATATATATAGGGACCGACCGGGGCTGGAGCTGGGGTCACCCAAATTTTGCCGGGGCTGGGGTTGCCTAAAATTTGTAAATAGGTCAAAGGCAATGAAATTTTAGGTTAAGAAAATTAGATATAAATTTAATTGAGGTTTATTTAATTGTAAGGAAGGAGTAGAATAGCCATCATTCACTTGAATTAATGATTATATGCATTTTCTCCAAAAATATTTCAGAAAATTATAGATTTTGTATAATAAAAGTTAAAAAGTACAGAAATTAAAAAAAAAAAAAAAAAAAAAAAAAAAATCTGATTCATAACCCTGATTCAACATGTTTACCGAGGTAAGACCCAAAGGTAAAGTTTGAAAAAATGTAAGATATAAAATTATCAATATAACCTGTATATATACATATCATTGTTATTTTATTGTTATGTATCAAACTTGTATCACTTAGCTACATTATTTCAAAATTTTTTTGTATATACTTTCAGTCAATATATCTAAAAGATCAGCTTCTGCAGTATTAGAGTACTTTACAATGTTTCAGGACTGGCTCGAAATAGCTAAATGTAACATCTGCAGTCTGGAAATTAGAAGAGGTCCTCCAGGTGCCCAAAGTAAAAATTTTTCAACTAAATCTTTATGGGGGCATCTAAAATGAAAACACACAAAGATGAACAGAAAAAGAAAAAGAGCGGTCAAAAGAAACAGAAAAGAAAAAGTAAATATTGAAAAAACAAGAAAAAAAAAATTTTTTTTTTTTTTTTTTTTTTTTTTTTTTTTTTTTTTCTTTGAAATTTTTTTTTTTAATCACTTGACTGATTGAGCTGAAATTTTCAGGGTATATGCATTTTTTTCTGGAGTTCTGAGTTGATTTCGAGCATTTTTTTGAGTCCATAACGATTTGAAAGTTATTTGGATCCAAAGTTGAAAAAAATGAATAGCTGGGTCAAATCACTGGTTTACATGAGCTGAAAATTTAACTGAATAATCTTAGCCCCAATTTCTTGCATTGGTGGGAACAGATTTTTGATATCATGTCTAGAAAAAAAGTTATAAGCACTTGAAAAAAAATTTACAAAAATCATACCCTTCTGGAGGAAAAAATAATTAAAAAAAAAACGCTACCTACTAATTTTTTTATTTGTAAATATTGTTCAGAGGTGGAACAGGGCAATAACATTTATTTAGTACATAATTAAATGCTATTTGTTTGAAGTGAGATATATCCTCTCAAACTTTGGGAATTTTTGAAATTTGGTCAAAAATGGACCAACGAACGAATCACATCGAACAAAGAATAGAGAGAAATTTGTAGCCCCATTCCTCCTCTTTACACCCATCAAAAATAAGAAATGTTATAGTTGTATTTTTTTAATTTTTTAATTTTTTGTCTGAAAAAGGTGGATTTTTTTTTTGATTGTTGGTCAGTTTTGGGCTTATAACATTTCTTTTTATAACTCTAGGAACAAAACTCTGTTAAAAGCTTTTGTAGCCCATAGAATTTTGAATAAATTGTCCAAATTTCAAGTTATCCCAGAAAGTGGTTTGACTTCACCATTCATTTGAAAAAGGGTCAAATTTCCAAAAAAAAACTTTTTAAATTATACTCAGAAAAAAGCTAGAAATTAACTTTTTTCACTGAGAAAAAAACAATTTACATTGAAAATTTCATATATATATATATATATATATATATATATATATATATATATATATATATATATATATATATATATATATATATATATATATATATATATATATATATATATATATTATTATATTTTATTTTACCATTCACCTTTCCCACTCTCGTGGGGTGGTGCTCGTCACAGTTCGCTCACATACACACATCCACTCTATCTCCCCTCCCCTCTCACCACTGCCCTCCATCTCACTCTGTCCTCCGCGACACTCCTATCTTCGTCCACATTCAAACCTCTCCCCCCCAATATCTACTTCACCCCATCCATCCACCTCCACCTCGGCCTTCCCCTCCCCCTTCCTCCTTCTATCTCGGATCTCATCACTCTACTCACCATCCTATTCTCATCCATTCTACACATATGCCCAAACTATCTTAATACACCCTCTTCCGCTCTGCGCGCTGCTCCCCTCTTCCATCCACACATCTCTCTTATTCTTTCGTTTCTGATTCTATCTACCCTCCTTACCCCACATATAGCCCTCAGTCCTTTCATCTCAAAAACTTCTAATCCTTTCCTAATCTGAGCATTCATCACCCATGTCTCGCACCCATACATTGCAGATGGTAGACACATACTCTCAAACATTCGAACCTTTATTTCCTTTGATATTCTTCCCTTCTTCCAAACTTCTCTCAGTCCCCCCATCACTTTCATTCCCTCCGTCACTCTATTTTTTATTTCCCCATCCATCCCTCCTTTCCCCTCCACTAACATTCCCAGATATTTAAACTCTTCTACTTCCTCAAATTTCTCTCCCCCACCTCGACACCCTCCCATTCCTCCCGTCTTGCTGCCTCATCCCTGCCCCCGATCCTCATCACTTTACTCTTTGTCGAGTTTACAATTAATCCCTTCGAAGCACATTCCCTAACAAACTCCTTCACCAACATTCTCAGCTTCTCCCCAGATTCAGCAACTAACACCGCATCATCCGCAAACAACAAGACACTTACCTCCCACTCTCCCTCTCCACTTCTCAACCTAATACCCTTCCCTTCCCTTTCCATCCCCCTAACCACACCATCCATTAATACATTAAACAACCACGGAGACATAACACACCCCTGCCTCAGTCCGACTCCCATTTTAAACCATCCTGTCAGTTCCCTCTTCACCCTCACCTTCGCTCTACAGTTCTCATAAAATGATTTAACTGCATTCAATAATTTACCTCTCACTCCTCCCTCCCTTAGCACCTCAAACAGTTTCCTCCTACAGACTCTATCATACGCCTTTTCCAAATCCATAAAGCATACATACCCTACTTTATCTTTCTCTCGCAATTTTTCACCAATCATTCTCAGTGTAAACACCTGATCCACACATCCCCTACCTTCTCTAAAACCTCCCTGTTCCTCCACCACTCTCTCTCTTGTCAGTTCTTTCACACTCGATACTAATACTCTCCCATAAATTTTCCCTACTACACTCAACAAGCTTATCCCCCTATAATTCTTACACACCATCTTATCCCCCTTCCCTTTATATATCGGCACTATGCAAGCATCTTGCCACTCCTGAGGCACTTTTCCCTCTCCCCAACACTCATTAAACATTCTCACCAACCATTCAACTATCACTCCTACTCCCACCCTTATCATCTCCCCATATATATCCCATCTATTCCTGCTGACTTTCCCTTCTTCACCTTTCCACAGCTACTTTTACTTCCTCTCTACTAATACTCCGCCTTCTTCTTCTAACAACAACTCCTCATTATTCTCAACTACTCCCTCGCCTCCCATCCCCGTCAACAAATCACTAAAGTGTCTCTTCCATCTCTCCCCCACCTCCCTCTCTCCTTGCACCACATCACCATCTTCCCCCTTCACTCCCTCTCCCAGCTCCTCTCTCCCTCTATTTACCTCCTTCCAAAACATCTTACTCCTGTCCTTAAAATTCTCTGCCAACTTTCTACACCACTCCTCTCCCACTCTCCTTTTCGCTCTCTTCACCTCCCTCTTCAGCTCCCTACACCTCTCCTTATACTCTTCCCAGTCCCTACCCTCCTTCGTACTCAAATACCTGCAGAAGGCCTCCTTTTTCCTTTTAACCATATTCCCAACTCTTCACTCCACCATTCACTCCCCTTTCTTCTACCATTACCTATTTTTTTACCCCACACACTCTTCTTGCAACCTCCACTAACGCCCCCTTCAGTTTACACCACTCCTCCTCCACCCCTTCCACCTCACTCCCCCTAACCTCCTCCCATTTCTCCCTTATCCCTCTTGTGTATTCACCTCTCTTTTCCTCATCTTCTAACCTCTCCACTCGTACTATCTCCACCACCCTCCCTCTCCCTCCCACTTTCTCCCAGCCTCCTTTAACTTTTATTTTCACCACCACCAAATAATGATCCGAAATACACATCGCAGCTCCCCTCAGCATGTTTACATCCAATAACCTACTTCTCCCTTCCCAACTCACACACACATCATTCTGAATATGGTGTAGATATATATATATATATATATATATATATATATATATATATATATATATATATATATATATATATATATATATATATATATATATATATATATATATATATATATATATATATATATATGCACAGGCAACAGCAATTACAACATTATCATGTGGATGGACCACAGAGCAAAATTAGAAGCAGAAGAAATAAATTCTAAATCTTATATAATATAAATATATATATAATATATATATATATATATATATATATATATATATATATATATATATATATATATATATATATATATATATATATATATATATATATATATATATATATATATATATATATATATATATATATATATATATATATATATATATATATATATATATATATATATATATATATATATATATATATATATATATATATATATATATATATATATATATATATATATATATATATATATATATATATATATATATATATATATATATATATATATATATATATATATATATATATATATATATATATATATATATATATATATATATATATATATATATATATATATATATATATATATATATATATATATATATATATATATATATATATATATATATATATATATATATATATATATATATATATAGCTGATAACTGATCTGGTTGATAAAGGAATGTTATTTCAATGCAGTCAGGATAAATTGAGAATAGTTCTTTGTATGGTTCTTTAACCTGGGAACCATTTTTAACCAGTTTTTCTCTCCCCATGTATGGTTGCAGGAATATGAAAACTTTCTGCATTCGACACCACCCAGCATCATTCTGAATATGGTGTATAGAGTATATATATATATATATATATATATATATATATATATATATATATATATATATATATATATATATATATATATATATATATATATATATATATATATATATATATATATATATATATACTAGTGAGCAAAGTCCAGAGCAATTTCCACTAGAATTGGGAAATTTGTGGAAAGGTTGGTTCCATAACTCTCTACTACTTCAGGGACAGAATCCTTTTAATGGAGTAGATTTTTCTTCTGAGTTACTTCCAGGTGTCCTTTTCATAGTTCTGTTGTCTCTCGGTTTTCTTTATTTCTTTGTATTTTTTTGAGAATTTTCTCTCCTGAACCTTTCCTTTAGTGTAATACTAATCTTAATTCAACAGACAACTAAAATAATTTATTAGTTAACAAGACAAATTTTACGATGAGTAGATCATATAAATCAAAATAAATTTATAAATACAATTTCTTTATATATTAAGATATTTTAACTGCTACATAAAATTATCAAAAATCTTAAACCTAACAGTTTAATATTTTTACCATCAAAATTTAACCAAGTAACCATAAAAAGTAATATAAAAAAATAAAAATAAAAATATGAAGCTATTTTCCTTGACAGAAGGTTGCTTCAATAATTTTTATGATGTTTAAAATGGTTGCTCCTCTCCTATGGGTAACAGCTGGCATGTCTCGATAGTTGGAAATATAGAAAAAGAGTGTGTTTCAGACTTAACCAGTAGAGTACAAGGATGATTCTATTCTTTAAATTAAAATATAATGCCATCTTCCTTGATAAACGGTTGCTTCAACAATCTGGATGATGTTTAAAATGGTTGCTCCTCTCCGCAGGGTAGCAACTGGCATGTCTCGATAGTTGGGAATATGGAAAAAGAGTGTGTTTCATACTTACCAGTAGAGTACAAGGATGATACTATTCTTTAAATTAAAATATAAAGCCATCTTTCTTGACAAAAGATTGCTTCAACAATTTGGATGTTTAAAAAGGTTGCTCCTCTCCTTTGGGTAATAAATTTCATGTCTCGATAGTTGGGAATATAGAAAAAGAGTGTGTTTCAGATGTAACCAGTAGAGTACAAAGATGATTCTATTTAATGGTAAGTCTGGTCAAAGAGTTAGAGAAAGGATGAGACGGTGTTAAAAGAGTGTTACACAAACAGTTCCCAATGGAGGAAGTATGTGACTTGAGAGTGGTTTAAAAAAATGGTTAGTGTTCGTTGTAATAGCGATAGTACAGAGAGAGTGATGCAATAATTCATCATGCAGAAAGAGACTGGAGAAAGTTAGAGTGAAAACAATACAAAAAAGCAGTAGACTAAACTCTTTCAAGAAGAACTGTGTGAGTGGAACACTCCAGATATGAGGCATACTCCATACAGGAGTGAGCAACTGGGGTGGTGGGAAGAAATTTTATAGGAGCCTCTGAACACCCAACCTTTATAAGTATGTTTAGAGTAATGTTATCCTTTCAAGAAAGATCAGAGAAAAAGAAGCACCAAGAATATTAGGACAAGCAATGGTTTAAATTGTGTGTTTTCGAAGGTGTCATAATTGCTAGGAGAATTATGTCTAATAGAAAAATGGAAGAACTGAATTTTTGAGGTGTTGAAAACAACTGTTTTTTCTCTGCCTTAGAAATTCGAAAAAGATTGGAGGTAGTTGCTCCAGGGGCGCTTTGCAAATGTCAATTGCTGTTGGGTTGGACATTTTTTCAAAATTTAAGGAAATGTAGTTTCGTTTGTTTAGGAATGGATAGGTGATGAATAGAGAGAAGGTCATTAATGAAAAATAGATTAAGAGATGGGAATAGGACATTCCTGAGGTACACCACTATTAATAGATTTTGAAGACAAGCCATAGCCGTCTATTCAGTTGCTATAGTACAACTAGAAAGGAGATGAGACAGTAGGCCACTAAGAGAAAGATAAATACAGTAGGAGGGAAGATTAGAAATCAAAGCTTTTTGCCAGACAATATGGAAGACTTTCGTTTTGCCTAGTGACACAATAAAAGATTAACCTGAATGCCGAAGAACAGAGGACCAAGAGTTAGAGAGAAGATAAAGATCACCATCAGAGAGTTCCTTTTTAAATCTACTGGCGATCAGAGGTAAGATTAAAAAGATGGAGACGTTTCCAAATCATCTTGTTAAAGTTAGATTCGGAAACTTAACAGAAGAAATAGGACGAAAGTTAGTGAGTTGAGAGGTGATCCCCTTTTTCAAAACAGACTGAATGAATGCACGTTTCTCGGAAGAAAAAATATTAAATATTAAAAATATTGAAACATGGAGAGAGACAATTTTTTTAACAAAGCAAGGTGCATGCTCGGAAGCAAAAGTTTTGAGACCCACAGGAGGGATATCATCAGGACCATATACCTTCTTAGTGTTAAGTCTAGAGGGAGTAGAAATAATGTCAAGATGAAATTACTATATTAAGCATAAATAATTTCGAGGGGTTGGAAGATAAGAAATTGCTCCGGAATCGTCTAAGGTGTAATTAGATGCAAAGGTTTATGAAAAAGAGTACAGCTTTAGTTGTAGGCAAAACTGTAGTTGTGTGGTTGGAAGACACTAGAGGAACGAAAGAGGAAAAAGTCAAGTTAAAGTTGACTTCTCTTTACAATATGTCAGAAATTGCAATATATATATATATATATATATATATATATATATATATATATATATATATATATATATATATATATATATATATATATATATATATATATATATATATATATATATATATATATATATATATATATATATATATATATATATATTTCAATAGGAAACGCGGATTTTAAAGAGAATATGTTACTAAACAGCATTGTTTCTTGATAAGATTTTATTCCTTAAATCTAATTACAAGCACATGTGGAAAACAACAACAAAAAAATTTATTAGAATTGATTTTTCGTTATAACAAAACATTGTAATTCCCAATTTCTTGTACTTTTTTTCTGAAGTATTCTTACAAAATATAATCATTACGAATTAGAAATTAAAATGTTAATATTCAAGCGACTCACCAAAGGTAAGGAAGGAAGTCACGCCCAAGGCCCCGCCCCTCCTATGGGCTATAACACCAGCATGCTACGTTATAAAGGAGGCTTGTTTCTTATTGGCTGATTTGAATGCCGTTTTTCTATGGCATTGCTATTACAATTATAAGATTGCTATTACAATTATAAGATTATTATTTTATTTAACAAAGTCTAAGTAATTAATCGAATAGTCTGGCATCATCAAGGATATAACAGTGATGCTATCTATATAATAAGCCATTAATAAACTAAGTATTGAGCGAAAAGGAAGAATTCCGTGGGCAATATATATTATATATATATATATATATATATATATATATATATATATATATATATATATATATATATATATATATATATATATATATATATATATATATATATATATATATATATATATATATCCTCCGGTGGGCAAAGGCCGGAGGCCTACCAAATTCCACCGGAGTTGGGAAAGATCTATCCTTTGTCGATGGTGGCCGACATGTCCAGATACACGGCGTTTGAAAGTATGCAAGTCAAAGGAAGTTGGGAAAATAGATAAAGGGAGTGTGTTCCAGATTTTACCAGTAGAGTATATGTAAGATTGAGCATAGCCGTTAAGTTTGGGGTCGGAGAGTTGGACAGAGAAAGGATGAGACTGTGTAGAAAGGCTCGTCGCACGAGCTCTTCTCAATGGAGGAGGTATGCAACGAGAGAGTTTAGAAGAGCAGTGTCTATTGTAATAACGATAGTAAATTCGAAGGGCAGAAAGAGATTGGAGAGAGTTAGTAAGAGCAGGAGAGTTGATGAGACCAAAAGCCCTAGACTCCACTTTCTCAAGGATAGCTGTATGAGTGGAACCACCCCAGACGTGCGAAGCATACTCCATACAGGGACGGATAACACCCCTTTACAGAGCAAACAACTGGGGTGACGTGAAATAATTCTGGAGGCGCTTCAGAACACCCAACCTCTTAGAAGCGTGTTCAGAAAGAGAAGTAATATGATTTTTCCAATAAAGATCACGAGAAAAGGATACACCAAGAATATTAAGAACAGATGAAGGTTTGAGTTGTGTGTTTTCGAAGAAGACATTATAGTTGTGTGGCACAAAAACCGTTTTGCCTTCTTCTAAAGCTGAATTATTCGCTCAAACTTTTGCCTCTAATTCAGCCTTAGACGATTCTGGAGCTATTCCTTCAACTGCTCTGAGCTTAATGCTAAGAAGACGTACGGTCCCGATGGTATCCCTCCTATGGTTCTCAAAACTTGTGTTTCTGAGCTTGCACCCTGCCTGGGTAAACTATTTTGTCTCAATCTTTTAACTTCAACCTTCACTTCTTGGTGGAAACGTAAGCCTATTCAGCCTGTGCCGAAGAAGGGGGACCCCTCTCAACACTCCAACTTCCGTTATATTTGTTTAACCTCAATTCTTTCTAAAGTTTTCGAATTTATCCTTAACAGGAAGATTTGGAAACCTCTCAATTCTTCAAATCTTATCTCTAATCACCAGTATGGCTTTCTTAAAAAACGCTTTACTGGTGATCTTTTTCTCTTCTCTGACTCTTGATCTTTTGGTGAATCTTTCGCTATCTCTGAGGACATTTCGAAGCATTCAATAGGGTCTAGCACAAAGCTTTGATTTCTAAACTTAATTAAAAATAATTTTAAATCTCCCGATACCGATACAATTTGTTTTTACTGAACTCATGAAGGTTGAAACAAGATTGAAAATCTGTTATAAACCTAGTTATTTTGTAGTCACATTGATAAACAAAACTATTGATAAATGATTTAAGGTTGGTGCCACCAACACTTTGCATCAAACCTGTCCTAGTGCATAGTCTATTTTTTCCATTAATTTCTGTAACATTCTCAGTCTTCAATATATTTTTCATTTTATTGAACACCACCTCTCTTGTTTTAGACCTAACTTCTTATTTTTGACAGAAACTTAGGTACTTGAGCATTTTGATAGCAAACCATTTTCTGTTTCCTTTTACTGTCTCTATCTTCAATTTTCAGTCAAAAGAGGTTATGCATATGTGCGCTAAGATTTTGTATACTCTCGTGTCTCTTATCTGGAGTCTTCTAAATTTTCCACATTGTGGCTAAAGCTCCCTTTGTTTTTTTATTTATCCTAATTTCTTAACTCTCATAAATTCTTTGACTATCTAAACTCCGAAACAGAGAACATTCTCTCTTCTTCTCCTTTCTTAGAAATTATCATATTAGGCGATTTCAATGTTCATCACCACTTCCATTGACTTTCCTCTAGATCCATAATACAGCCGTTGGACAAAAATGGGCATTGTTGCATCACAATATATCAGAGCATTAAAAATCTGTTCCACTTCCTCTCTTAGGGATGAGCAAAATTTCATAAGAATAACTTTCAGATCTCTTTCTATCCATATAGCGTTATAAATACAAAGCTAAGAAGAAAATATATGGTGTAGGGACTAATGTTAAGAAAAGGAAACCCTATAATGAAAGAATTATCATTCCATTTTATGTTGATCCCATAATTAAAAGACTTTTCTCAAACACATATCGTTTGTACAATCTGTTCCTAATACTCTTAAGAAAATTTAATTCTAAATCACATTTTTCTGATAGAAGTGAGAATACATGGGTCTATATTATAGGATGCAGGAATTGTGATGGTAAGGTACTATAGAGAAACTAATGATTTTAAAAGATGTATTTATCAACATGACTATAGTCTAAGGTGTGATGATTGTAACTCTGCATTGCATCAGCATAGAGAAGGAAAAAAAAAATCACATAATTGATATGAGTTTGGCAAAGTTGCTATTTTCCTGCTAAAATAACCATAATAGAAAGTTTTTAGAATCTTTCATCATTACAAATACTAATAATTTTAATGGGTCCTCTGGTGAAGTGAAAATTGATGATATTTTGAATAATTTAATAAAAGAAGAGGTTTTACAAAAATATTTTGGAAAAAACATTTTCATTCTAATTTTTGTACATAATCCCGAACTAACAAAATTTGATTGAGTCTTCGTCTTGGAATAGATGTTTCAGTTTTCCTTTTACTTCGCTTCCCACAAATACCTTTAATAGAGATCTCTGGGTGTTAAGGTCGAAAGCTCGGTTTTTAGCATATTTAATATGTTTTAGTTATTTGTTATTCTTTTTATCATTTATGTTCTTATTGTTTTAAAGTAAAATTTTTTTGGTTCTTAGGTTGAAGTTAGGGTGTTTATAGAATATATATTATATATATATATATATATATAATATATATATATATATAATATATATATATATATATATATATATATATATATATATATATATATATAATATATATATATATTATTATATATATTATTAATATATAATACTTTATATTATTTTAAAAATAAATTATATAAAAAAAAAAAAAATAAAATAAATAATAAATTATAATATATATATATATATATATATATATATATATATATATATATATATATATATATATAATATATATATATATATATATATATATATATATATATATATATATATATATATATATATATATATATATATATATATATATATATATTAGTGATGGATCGGATGTCATATTTTCCAATTTTGCGGATGCGGATGTTGAATTTTGGAAGTGCGGATGCGGATGTTGAATTTTCGAAGTGCGGATGCGGATGCGGATGCGGATGTTGAATTTTCGAAAGTGCGGATGCGGATGCGGATGCGGATTTTGAATTTTCGAAAGTGCGGATTCGGATGCGGATGCGGATGTTAATTTTGATGAGGATGCGGATGCGGATGTTAATATATATATATATATATATATAATATATATATATATATATATATATATATATATATATATATATATATATATATATATATATATATATATATATATATATTATATATTCACTATCACCTTTCCCACTTTCGTGAGGTGGTGCCGCCACAATTCCCTTACAAACATGACTATTCTTAACTTTCAAACGCTTTCACCACCTCCCTCCATCTCTGTCTCCACAAATCTTCTACCCTCGTCTAAACTCAAATTCCTTCCATCAAAATCACTCTCACTCCATCCATCCATCTCCACTTCGCCTTCCCCTCCCCCTACCCTTCCCCTATCTACATCGGATCTACGTACCTTGCCAACCATTCTGTTCTCTTTCATTCTTCCCATATGTCCAAACTATTTTAGCACATCCTCCTCCTCTCTATCAATTACACCCTTCTTCCATTTACACATCTCCCTTATTCTTTCATTTCTAATCCTATCAATCCTTCTCAATTTATATATCGCTCTCAAACCTTTCATCTCAAAGATATTGAAACTTTTTCTCGACCGAGCACTTATCGTCTATGTTTCACACACATACAATACAGAAGGTGAACACATACATTCAAACTTTCTTATCTTTATTTCTTTTGAAATTTTTCCTTTCTTCCATACTTTTCTTAGACCCCCAATACTTTCATTCCTTCTACCACTCTGTTCTTTATTCCTTTTTCCGTCCCACCCTTACCTTCCACCCAACATTACTAGATATTTGAATTCATTCACCTCCTCAAGTTTCCATTCTCACACTTCTACAAACCAATTCCTTCCTCCACATTTCCTCATCCCCACCTCCAATCCTCATAACTTTATTCTTCGCTGGATTGAATTTCAATCTCGTGTTTGCACATTTCCCTTCAAACTCTCTCACAAGTATTCTCATCTTTTCTCCAGATTCTGCCACCAACACATGCCGCATCATCTACAAAAAGTAAAACATTCACTTCACATTCACCCTCCATATTTCTCAACTTAATACTCTTCCCTCTCTCTCCATTTTTCTAAGTAAACCATTCATCAATAGATTAAATAACATGGAGATATTACAAACCCCTGTCTCAATCCCACTCCTATGCTAAACCAATCCGATAGTTCTCTCTTCACCCTCACTCCTGATCTACAATTTTGCATATATATATATATATATATATATATATATATATATATATATATATATATATATATATATATATATATATATATATATATATATATATATATATATATATATATATATATATATATATATATATATATATAGTGATGGATCGGATGTCATATTTTCCATTTTGCGGATGCGGATGCGGATGCGGATGTCAAATTTTGGAGAAGTGCGGATGCGGATGCGGATGTTGAATTTTTGAAAGTGTGGATGCGGATGCGGATGCGGATGTTGATTTTTCGAAAGTGCGGATGCGGATGCCATCACTAATATATATATATATATATATATATATATATATATATATATATATATATATATATATATATATATATATATATAATATATATATATATATATATATATATATATATTATAGTTAGCTTCGATCGAGTGTGGATGTGCGTGAGGAAGCCTTGTGCTTGTCATTTTAAGTGTTTCGTATTTTAATTTTGTTTTTTGCCTGTGTTTCAATTGCGCTATGCTTTTTGTTTTAACTTTTGTTTTACCAGTTTAGTTAATATTATTATTAAAAGTGTTAGTGTTTTTTTTTCTGTATTTGCGTTTTTTTTAGTATTTAAGTTTGGTTTTAGCCTGTTTTTCAATTGTATTTTAATTTGTGTTTTAACTTGTGTTTTTTAGTTTAGTTAATATTATTATCTCAAGTGTTAGTGTTTTTTTTCATGTGTTTGCGTTTTTAGTAATTTAAATTCAGGCTCCGAACTTCAGTCCTATGAAAATTTTTAGTTTTCAACAGTCTTTTAGTACGAGGAAATTAAGCTAAGTTTTATCTACTTTTCTTTTAAAATTACGTATTTATTCGTTAATTTATTTTAATTTTTTTTCTTATTTTTAAATTGTTTAATGTAATTGATGTACATTCTTTTAATTCTGTTTTGGTCCCGTTTTACCTTAGTTTAGTTTTTTATGAGTATATGAATTTCGTGCGTTTGCGAGTGTGTGGGTGTGTGTGTGTGTGGGGGGGTGAGTGTTGTGATCATTTGAATGACAAGATCGAATGGACGTATGGGTGTGTCAGACGAAGGCTATCTGTTGACTTTGCCAACGTCCGTGGTCTCCGCTCTAATATCGAATCTATTGAATATCACCTCTCTAACTCTCATCCTAACCTTTTGCTTCTGTCTGAGACCCAGTTGGACAGGGATTCTTTCTTAACAACCTAACTACAACTTTTTTCACAATTTCCAACTAAATGGTGGAGTCTGTGCCTATCAACATTAACACTCCTGTGATACGTCTCGTAAATCTAGAATCTCCTAATTTCGATGTTTTATGGCATAAAATCTGTCTTCCTACTACTACAATTATCTTTTGTTTCTGCTACTGCTCCCCTAATGGAACAGACTTTCCAGTTTTTTTCAATATCTTACTACTACTCACGAGACTGTCACTTCTTCTCATCCAAATTCTGAGGTCCTCTATTTAGGGGATTTCAACGCACACCACACTGAATGGTTGGGTTCCTCTCATACTGATACAGGTGGGAGGGAGGCCAAATCATTCAGCATTCTCAACGATCTTGAGCGGTTGATTAGGGAACCTACACACATTACAGATCGTCCTAACCAATTCTTGAATACACTTGATTTATGTTTCACCACTACTCCTTTTAGTTATAAATACACCGTTTTCCCTCCTATTGGTAACTCTGACCATAATCTTATAGCTCTTAGTTATAATGCTTTCTCTCCAATAGCTCCACCATGCCCTAAAAGTACTTTCTGGCACTTTAATCGGGCTAATTGGGGGGCAGTGCGCCGCTTCTTTGCTAACTATCATTGGAGTGAATTTTGCTTTGTCTCGGGGGACGCTTCTGTCTCTGCTGAAAAGGTAGGGGCCGTAATCCTTGACGGGATGTGCAGATTTATTCCATCTTCAACTAAATCTTTTTCTCCTCAAAATCCTTGGTTCGATGGCAACTGTTCTCCTGTCCTTCGGGAGAGAGACAATGCTTTTCGTGAATGGAAAAATTCTCCTTCTCCTATCACTCTTGCTAATTTTCATTCAGCTCGGAATCGTTGCAGGGATGTTCTTCGACGGACTAAACGTACTTTCATAAAAAGGAAGTGAGCTGACCTCCATGGCTCTCCTACTGATAAAAATTTCTGGCCTCTTGTCAAAAATATCTCTAACAACTTCTGTAAATCTGCCTTTCCTCCTCTTATTCGCTCTGATGGTTCTATTGCAAATACTCCCTCTGAAAAGGCTAATCTCTTCGGCCTTCTTTTTTTCATCTAATTCCACCCTGCTCGATTCTGGCATCTCTCCTCCTACTCCTTCTCCTCTCAGGTGTCCCATGTCCCTGCCTTTAATTACTCATGATCAGGTGCATGGGATCCTGAAATCTATGAACGTCAGGAAGGCCAGTGGCCCGGATGGCATTCCCCCTCGTGTTCTGAGGGAGTGTGCTTCTGAGTTAGCGCCTGTCCTCGTTCAGCTCTACTCTCTATGCCTTAATACTAATACTTTTCTTCTATGCTGGAAGCGCGCATTTGTTCAACCGATCCCGAAAAAAGGTAGTCGCTCTGACCCTTCTAACTATCGACCTATAGCTCTCACTTGTGTTCTGTCTAAAATTTTTGAAACTCTCCTAAACTCTCATTTCCTGGATCATTTGGAGTCTCATTCTCTCCTCTCTGATCACCAGTATGGCTTTCGACGCTCGAGGTCAACTGGTGACATACTTTCCTATCTTACTGATCTATGGTCTTCTGCCCTAAGGGATTTCGGGGAGTCTTGTGGGGTGGCACTTGACATATCCAAGGCTTTTGACCGGATATGGCATGCGTCGCTGCTCTCCAAGCTCCCTTCCTTTGGGTTTCCCCCTTCCCTTTACTTACTCATGTCTTGTTTTCTCTCAGATCGTTCCATTTTGGCACTTGTAGATGGAGCGACCTCTTCTTCTTTTTCTGTCAACTGTGGTGTTCCTCACTGTTCAGTTTTATCTCATATTCTTACTTTTCATTAACAATCTTCTCAACTGCACTTCTAACTCTGTTCACTCTTATGCTGACGACTCAACTCTACATTCTTCTACTCATTTCAAATCTGTTTCCTCTTTTGCTTCTAGAGTTGCTTCTCGTCTTTAACTTTCCAATTCTATTCTTCCCGATCTGGATGGGATTTCCTTTGGGGCCATAGCAACCTTGTGAAGTTCAACTCTTTATAAACTCAACTTCTTCACATCTCCCTCTCAAAAACACCTCCCAACTTTCCTATCCTATTCGACGGCTCTCCCACCTCACCTGTAAATAACATTAACATTCCTGGTCTAAACATAAACAATAAACTGTCTTGGAAACCACATATCACAATGGTTGCTAAAGCAGCCTCTAAGAAGCTGGGAGTTCTGTTCAGATTGCGAGAATTTTTTTTCTCCTGAGCAGTTACTCCAAATATATAAGGGTCTTTTTCGCCCTTGTATGGAGTACTGTTCTCACATTTGGGGGGGGCTCTGGCTCCTCCTCTTCTGGATAGGGTTGAGTCAAAAGCTAAAAGATTAATAAACTGTCCCCTACTTTCAAACTCTCTTCATCCCATATCTCTGCGACGTGACGTTGGCGCACTATCTCTTTTCTATAGATACTACAATGGCAGGTGCTCGAGGGAATTGGCCTCTCGCATTCCTCCACCGTTGCGTCGTCCTCGTTGCACAAGGGGTGCCCTGCTTTCGCACCAATTTTGTGTGGATGTAGGAAACCCCAGGCTGGCCCGTTGTGGTGCCTCCTTTCCAGCCACTTCTGTTCTGTGGAACTCTCTACTATCTTCTTTTTTTCCTACTGTATTTCATCTTCCGCTCTTCAAGGCTTCAGTTTGTGCCCACCTGAGGGATGTGGTGTTAGGTCTGTTTTTGAATGAGTCTTCTTTCCCCTTGTGTGTGCCCCCTCCTTGAAGAGGGCTCTACCCGTAAGTGGTGGCGATCTGTTTAAAAAAAAAAAATAAATAAAAAAAAAAACTATATATATATATATATATATATATATATATATATATATATATATATATATATATATATATATATATATATATATATATATATATATATATATATATATATATATATATATATATATATATATATATATTTCTTCTTAATATTGGGATTATACACCCAAAGCTGCCAATGGTTTACATTATAAAAATAAAAATAAGAAATATTTCATATATTAATGTTGTAGTTATATTGCATGCCATTTGAAAGAAAATGTACACCATAGCTAATGGCTTTCTTCTAGGTCTCAAGTTGCAACTGATGAAAATCCATACCATTTTCTATCCAAAGTACCCTAGAGTAGAGGTTTAGTTCCTTATTTGTATCCCTGATTACGTTCGAGATGAGCTCACATTCTGGACATTCTTAACTTCTTATCCTTATCCTTATACTGTTAAACTCTTTCTGTCTCTGGGTTCCTCCAATCAACTACTAATCTTTCCAAGTCTTTCAAGGAAGAATCCAAAGCCACAAAATTCTAAGACTTGCTGTCGTACTTATTTGATTTCCCTAGGAATATGATTATTAACTAGAAGGGAGGGGATTTTCAGAGAGTGAAGAGGGAGTTAAAGAGTTGAATCTCCTTGTCACAGTGTACATTAAATAATCTTTTCCATCAGCTAAACCTAACATACATTTGGGTATCTATTCTAGTCCTCGTTCTATAATATGCAGCATGGAAAAAAGAAACAAAAAATTACTTAAGCAATATCCTTTTTTTTTTTGTACACTTAAATTTATTTTTTATGATAATAAATTTCTCTTTAGCGTCTATGGTGTTACTTATATTAAAAAATAAAATTTATTTCAAAATTTAAAATTATAAAAATGAAATTTAATCTATGTCTGATTTCAAATCAAATAAATATAAATAAAGTTAAATTAAAAACTAAATAAACCTAACTACCCTGAAATAGGAATATAGTCCCATCACCCATGTCACTACTTCAATATATTTGAGCTATATCACCAACTCCACTCCTTGATTTATTTGCTTATCCCTGCAATGCAAAGGGATCGTTTTTTTTTTTTTTTTGTTCCCCCCTCTCCTCTAAAAATTTGGGCTTAGTCATAGCTCAGATCTTCTATTATATCTATGAAGCAAAGGCTTTGTCTTTTGCTCTGCCACAAACTAGGAATATATATATATATATATATATATATATATATATATATATATATATATATATATATATATATATATATATATATATATATATATATATATATATTGTAAGGAATATCGCGCAACTTTGAATATCCAAACAGAAGAAAAATAAATTACAATATAGTTAAATTAAATTAAAATGAAAATTTAATACTTTTCACCCACCGTTGGTTAATATCCACTGATGAGGGGTAGCTTCTGATTGATGATTCGATCAATTCGTCCGGTTCGCCTTTGAGTGATGGACGATGTTCGGGACTCGAACTGTTGTTGAGTAATGTTGCTATCTTCGTTCGCGAAAAGATGACTTCCAGTGTTCTGCGAGTACAGCTATTTGGATTACGAAAAGAGCAAATGCAACGAGCACACAACAAGAACTTTTTCAGTAGTTCAAGGTTAAAGAAAACACGAAGAATTGATAAAGGTGTTTTATTTATAACCATATTAAGATGATGATGATGACGAAAATAAATGAATAAAATCTTGACAACACGGTAGAACTTGGAGAGAGAAAGGTTTAGGAAAGAGCTGGAACAGATTAGAGCTCTGGTTTCAGAACTGACAAAATGTTATTGACGAGTTAATTGTCAAATAATGTCAATTTTTATGATGGAGGAACATTAAGGAACTAAAGTATGTAAGTACTTGAGAATCTTAAGAAGTTGATGGTGGTTGAAGTAGTTCCGGCCTCGGAACTGTAATAAATGAATAAGATATATAGATGTTGTAAATATATTCGTGTAGGAAAAATAATAATAAATAAAACTCACGCGAAGCAAGTAGTTGATGTTGTTTCGCTTGGTGATATATTGTCAATGTCGAGAATGTTTTCCTTCTCTTTACAATGGTATATTATCAAATAAAGAGTTTATGATGATAAAATATGTCTCAAAGTTTATGATGTTAATTTATGTGATTTATTTGTTATTTTATTATTAAACAGTTATCTGTAAAAAAGAAAAAAAATTTAGATTTATTAGACAAAAGAGAGTAAAAACATAAAGTCACTCAGCGTTTTTATTGTAGGGATGTTTATCTCATCTCCTTCTTGAATTACGATTTTTTTTTTCAATTTTTACAACAAAGGTTTAGATCTGCATCGGGAATCCCACATGACATCTACCTGTTAAAAATATTAGCATTAGAAATATGCTCACACCCCCTTACCAAAGTTGGTCTCGGTGATGGAGACTGACCAACTTTCCTTAAAGACAAGGAAGGCAAGTAGGAGTGTTCTAGATAGTTGATGTCATGGAGGTAACCAGATCTATTATAAATATTAGAATGATGAAAGTCCTGTAATTAACCAGATAACATCTCACCTCTCTAACCTACAAAAGAATGAAAGAAATTAATCTTGAGAGTCATAGCAGTTACCTGATCGTAAACACGATTAATTTCTTTGAAGAGCAACCTCCTTGGAGATGCCCCTTTCTTTTGCGGACTTCCAAAGTTGTGTCATATGAACAGTAGTAAGGGTGGTATATTCAAGCGATCTATCCGACGTTGAAGTGGGGTTTTTATTAACCGTCGCCTTTTTCGAATTTCCCTTACCACTCTGCATCCTGTATCTTTTATCAAACCTCCGTAATCCTCTAACTTTGGATTTTGAGGTAGATGCAGTTGATTTTGTTAGAAGAGTTTGGGTTGGACGACTCTTCTTTGTTTTGGAAGTTAGAACAATCCGTAGGCGAACCCCTCTTTTTACTGTTTTTCCCTCCGTCACTTGGCTGTGGTGACTCGGAGGCAGTTGCAGGTTGTTCGCCCAAGCCCATGGAATTTACGAAAGTCCTAGAAAAATAGGCTTTCGATTTACCTTTGGTTCGCTTTGGTAGAGTAGGTGGTATCGCCGCTGGTTGACTTGGACGATACTCTAGTCGCCCTTGAATACCCGAAGGTCCGGGGACTGACTCTACTTCCTCAACAATCACTGAGGTCTTGGTAGTGGTTGTTGGGATGGTTGTTGTAGCTGGTCTGGTTTCTTGAGCTCTCCGTTGAAAATTGGTTAAACTCAAGAAAGCGAACATTTCTTCAAAGGTTGTTTCCGTGTAATGTAGACCATCATAACACAGATCCACGGCATCCAATCGGTCCGATCCTCCCATCCAGAATTTATGATGAGGGTTACTTTGACCTTTGCTGTTGTAATAGCGGTCAAAAACAGCCCTCATCGAAAAGGTCCTCTTCTTAAACCAAGGTTGTTCAGAACCTTGTGATGCCAATGTTTGCCCGAACACCTCACGAGCATTAATGTTAAGATAGGCTCTTTGCAACTGGGGATGTTGTTCGAGTGAGGGTATAAGATAACTCCTACCTTTACGTTGCAAAAAGGTTTCATTGAAGGTGGCTATGTCCTTCATTATAGGAATGATCAAATATACCCTAACGGCAGGGTTATACCGTGTGGCAATTCTGGTTATGGCGTCCATCTGAACAGGAACA
>SEYY01009427.1:0-13356 GCA_009176605.1 Armadillidium nasatum | reverse complement strand
TATATATATATAAATATATATATATATTGTTTTTTTGTTTTTTTTTTATATCACTCTGGTGGGCAAAGGCCAGAGGCCTACCAAAATTCCACAGAGTTGGGGGAAAGACGGAAGCCTGGTCAAACTAAAGGCCGATATGTCCCGATACAGACGTTTGAAGGTGTGTAAGTCATAGGAAGTTGGAAAAATAGAAGAAGGGAGTGTGTTCCAGACTTTGCAGTAGAGTACATGTAGGACAGAGCATAGCGGTTAAGCCTGGGGTCAGAGAGTTGGACAGAGAAAGGATGAGACTGTGTGGAAAGTCGAGTCGCACGAGCCCTTTCAGAAGGAGTGCGACAGAGTTCAGAAGAGCAGTGTCATTTGTAATAGCGATAGTAAAGAGAGAGTGACGCAACAATTCGACGGGCAGAAAGAGATTGAGAGAGTTTAGTAAGAGCAGGAGAGTTGATGAGACGAAAGCCCTAGACTCCACTTCTCTAGGAAGCTGTATGTGTGGAACCACCCAGATGTGAAGCATACCCATACAGGGCGAACAACCCCTATACAGAGCAAGCAACTGGGGTGGAGTGAAGAAATACTGAAGGCGCCTCAGAACACCCAACCTCTTAGAAGCTTGTTTAGAAAGAGAGGTAATGTGATCTTTCCAAGAAAGATCACGAGAAAGGAAACACCGAGAATATTAAGAACAGATGAAGGTCTGAGTTGAGTGTTTTCGAAGAAGATATCATAGTTGTGTGGAAGATTGTGTCGAGTGGAGAGATGGAGGAATTGAGTTTGGTGGCATTGAAAACAACCATTTCTCTCTGCCCCAATTGAAATACGAGATAGATCAGAGGTCAGCTGCTCCAAGGCAACCCTCCTTGCGTCTAGTAACTGTTGTTGAGAGGGCGCCTTTCAAATTGAAAAGAGTAATGAAGGGTGGAGTCATCAGTATAGGAGTGGATAGGAGATGAAGTAACAGAGAGAAGATCATTAATGAATAGTAGAAAAAGTGTTGGGGATAGGACAGATCCTTGAGGAACACCACTGTTAATAGATTTAAAGGAAGAGCGGTGGCCGTCTACAACAGCTGCTATAGAACGACCTGAAAGGAAATCAGAGAGAAGGTCACAGAGAGAAGGATAGATTCCGAAAGAGGTTAGTTTGGAAATCAAAGCTTTGTGCCAGACTCTATCGAAAGCTTTTGATATGTCTAGCGCAACAGCAAAAGATTCACCGAAATGCCGAAGAGCGGAGGACCAAGAGTCAGAGAGAAGGGAAAGAAGATCACCCATAGAGCGTTTCTTACGAAAGCCATCTGGCGATCAGAGAAAAGATTAGAAAATTGAGATTTTCCAAATCTTCCTGTTAAGGATAGATTCGAAAACTTTAGAAAGAACGGAGGTTAAGAAAATGGACGATAGTTAGAGGGTTGAGAGGGGTCCCCCTTCTTCGGCACAGGCTGAATGAGCGCACGTTTCCAGCAAGAAGGGAAGGTTGAAGTAGAAAGACAAGACCGAAAAGTTTACCAAGGCAGGGTGCAAGCTCGGAAGCAACAAGTTTTGAGAACCACAGGAGGATACCGTCAGGCCGTACGCCTTCTTAGTGTTAAGCTCAGAGAGAGCAGAAATAATTCTTTAGAAGAAATTATAATTTTAGGCATAAATGAGTTGGAGGGGGTTGGAGGAGAAGGAACAGCTCCGGAATCGTCTAAGGTTGAATTAGAAGCAAAGTTTGAGCGAAGAGTTCAGCTTTAGAGGAAGGCAAAACGGCAGTTGTACCGTCAGAAGATACTAAAGGAGGGAAAGAGGAAGAAGCAAAGTTAGAGTTGACATTTTTTGCAAAATGCCAGAAAGGGCGTGAGGATGTAGAGCCAGAAAGATTATTGCATTTTAAGCGGAGAAAGGAGTTTTTAGTATTACGGAGAATAGATTTTGCACGATTCCGGGATGAAATATAAGTTGCATGAGTTTCTGGAGTTTGAAGACGACGGTAATCCCTGAAGGCAGCATCCCTGTGGCGGATAGCACGAGAACAAGCAGAGTTAAACCAAGGTTTGTTAGGTTTAGTAGAAGGGAAAGAATATGGAATGTACGCCTCCATGCCAGAGAGAATCACCTCGGTTATGCGCTCTGCACACTCAGAAGAACTCCTCCCACGGAAACAGTAATCATTCCATGAAAATCAGAGAAGTACAACCGCAAGTCAGACCAGTTAGTGGCACCGAAATGCCAGAAACGTCTCCTCGCCGAAGGCGGGGGCCGTTCTTGCGGAAGACTTGAAGAGACAGGACAAGATACAGAGATAAGAAGGTGATCGGATGAACCCAGAGGAGGGAAGAGTTTAACAGTGTAAGGAGAAGGATAAGAAGTTAGGAAAAGATCAAGTATGTTGGGTTCATCACCAAGGTGATCAGGGATACGAGTAGGGAGATGCACCAACTGCTCAAGGTTGTTCTGGATAGAAAATTGGTAGGCGAGTTCACCAGCTGGATCGTGAGAACTAGATGAAAGCCATTGGCGGTGGTGAACATTGAAATCACCTAATATGATGATTTCGGAGAAGGGAGAAGAAGAAAGAATGTGTTCTATTTTGGAGTTAAGATAGTCGAAGAATTTTGGATAGTCTGTAGAGTTAGGAGATAAGTAGACAGAACAGATAAATTTAGTTGTAGAGTTGCAAGAAAGTTTAAGCCATAAGGTAGAGAATTCAGAAGACTCCAAATTAGAAACACGAGAACAGACAACATCGTTTGCGCACATAGGCGCAACATCCGCCTTTGGATGAAAATTGAGAATAGAGACAGTAGGAGGAAACAGAGTAGAGCTTGCTGTCAGAGCACTCAGACACCTGAGTTTCGGTTAAGAATAAGAGATGAGGTCTAGAAGAAGAGAGGTGGTGTTCGACAAAGTGGAAATTAGTAAAGAGACCGCGAATGTTGCCGAAGTTTATGAAAAAAGAAGATCGTGCATCAGGGCAAGCCGGCATAGAGGTCTTGGTGGCACCAACCCCATCACCGGAGGCCACCAACTCCCAAGTGGTGATGGGGGAAGGAGTGGATGAGGGGCATTCTTTAGATGCCGCCCCTCGTAGCATCTCCGAGGCAGTTCCTCGTTTCGCCATTTTTCTTTTGCATATTAAAGATACTGTAGGAGTAAGCGCTTGTAAATTTGTAGAAACGTGAGAAGGGAGTTTGGGGAAGGAGAAGTGGGAGCATAGACACTCCCATGTGAGAAGGTGAAACGCGAAAAGGAGCGAACCAAAGGGCAACGGAGCGAAAGGGGAAGGTCTAGCCCACCCTATCACTCCGCGGTTAAGCCCAGTGGGGGGTACTTTCTCGCTTCGCGTTACACTCCCTATATATATATATATATAATATATATATATATATATATATATATATATATATATATATATATATATATATATATATATATATATATATATATATATATATATATATATATATATATATATATATATATATATATATATATATATATATATATATATATATATATATATATATATATATATATATATATATATATATATATATATATATATATATATATATATATATATATATATATATATATGCATATCTGAATTGTATATGATTTGGTGCGGTGCGGTGTGGTTGGATGCGGATGCAGTAGATGCACCACAATTTTGCTTCCGGTTCAGTGCGGTGTGGTGCGCAACAAATGACAAGTTGTGCGGTGCGGTGCGGGGTGCGTGGTGCGGTGCTGCGGAAAATTTCCCTAAACCCATATATATATATATATAATATATATATATATATATATATATATATATATATATATATATATATATATATATATATATATATATATATATATATATATGTGTGTGTGTGTGTGTGTGTGTGTGTGTGTGTGTGTGTGTGTAACGGAGTTGACACAACTCCTCACCTCCCCTTTGCCAAACAAAGAATCAGTATTGTTAGTCGGTATTCCCTTGCATAATCATAATACGCGTTATTTTATAAATTACTCATTATGAAACTAAATCTTTGTTATAACCTTTGATGTTGCTAGGTAACTAGTTAAAGGATTAAGATTTTGATATTAGATAACAATTAAAATATTTGAAACAATGATGCTTTATAAACGGCAAGTAGTTAAACCGACCAATTAGTGGCGAGGCCCTGTGGTTGAATAAAATGTTTTCGAAACGCGGGAATTGAAGGAGAGAGAGAGACATGTTCCCTCTGATGTCGAGTCCCAAGTTAAATAATTATCTGTTAATGGTTTGATCAATTAATATTATCCATTACCATAAGATAATATTGCAAGCTATCAGAACTATTTGTGTTATTATAACCATTTTGAATTATATCCTTATTTTCATTTGTTTGTTTGTGACAACTATCTATTGAAATTCGATCTTAATAAAGTTTTTATGGATTAATTGACTTGGTATTAAAATAAAATTAAATATATATATATATATATATAATATATATATATATATTATATATATATATATATATATATATATATATATATATATATATATATATATATATATACTTACAACCTTTCCCAAAATCGTGGTGTGGTGTCCATCGCTGGCCACATCCATCCAAACACTCACCTCTTCACCAATATTTTCCATTCATTCCTATCCTCTGTCAACAGCACATCCTCCTCCCAGCTCTTTCCTCTATCCCTTAACAGCTCCTTGACATTACTCATCAAACTTCCCCTCGGTCTCCCCTTATCTCTTACACCCTCCACTTCTGAAATAAATACCTTTTTAGCCAATCTCTCTTCATTCATCCTACAAACATGTCCAAACCATCTCAGCATACATTGTTCAGCTCTCTCAACCAAGCTCTTTCTCCATCCACACATTTCTTTTATTCTAACATTCCTGACTTTATCTCTTCTACCAACTCCACAAACCGCTCTCAGACCTTTCATTTCGAAAACTTCTATTTTTTTCCTCTTTCTAGCTTTCAACCTCCATGCTTCACTCCCATACATAACCAACGGTATAGAGCATCCCTCTAACATTCTCACCTCCACCTCCCTTGGTAACCTTCCTCTATTCCAAATATCCCTCAAACCACCTAACACCTTCTCCGCTTTTCTTATTTTATGACCAACTTCATCACTCATACTAACATCAGCCCCAATCACCTCTAAAATCACCCCCAAATACTTAAATAAAGTGACTATTTCCAATTTCTCCCTACCTACTTTAATTTGTAGATCATCTCCCTTAACCACACCCTTCTCTCCTCCCTCCCCATTTTTCATCCACAGCACTTTATTCTTACCCGCATTTAGTTTTAAACCCAAATCATCACAACCCTTTACAAACTCATCCACCAATACTTTCAAATTTTCATGTGTTTCAGCCAAAAGTGCCCCATCATCCGCATACATCAACACATTTGCATCCCACATACTTTCATGTTCCCTCATTCTCACCCCTTTCCCTACCCTATAAATTTTACTAACCACTTTTTTAATAAATAAATTAAATAACCCCGGAGACATTACACAACCCTGTCTCAGACCATTATTTACATAAAAAAAACTCAGTCTCTATTCTGTTCACTCTCACACATGTCCTGCTATTCCGATATAAAGCTCTAATACCTTCCCGTACTTTCTCCTCAATATCATACTCACTCAGAACCTCCCACAGTTTATTCCTGTCTACAGTAGTGTAAGCTTTTTCCAGGTCTATAAAGTACATGTACACATCCTTCTTTTTTCTCTACTTTTCTCTTCAATCATTCTTAATGTAAAAATCTGATCCATACAACCCCTTCCTTCTCTGAAATCTCCCTGTTCCTCTCCTATTAACCCATCAATCCCTACCCTATTCAGTAAAATTCTTTCATACAATTTCCCACAAAGCTAAGTAAACTTATCCTCCTATAACTCCCACACTCAAACTTATCACCTTTACCTTTATACAAAGGAACCACACATGCATCCTGCTAATCTTGTGGTACCATACACGTTCTTAAACATAAATTAAATAATCTTAACATCCATTCTACCACACTCACACCCCCTTCCAGCAGCATCTCCCCATTATTCCATCCAAACCCGTAGATTTACCTTTTTTCACTTTCCTTAAAGCTTTACCTATTTCTTATATAAGGATTCCCCCCTCAGACTCATCCACTATCCCTCCCCTATCCCTCATCACAGCCACACTCCTACCTCCCTTCACATTTAACAACCTACTAAAATACTCCATCCATCTTGTTCCAACCTACCTTTCTTCCTGTCTTATTTCTCCGTCTAAGCCCTTTATCCCCCCTCCTCTCACCTCCCCTTTATTACTTACCTTATTCACCTCTTTCCAAAACATCTTATTACTTTCTCTAAATCCCTCCACTATTTTATTACCCTATTTTATATCTGCTCTTTCTTTCGCTCTTCTTACCTCTCTTTTAGCAATCCTCTTTTTATCTTTATAAGCCTCCCATTCCTCTATCCTATTTGTACCAAAAAAAATTTCAAAAGCTATCTTTATATCCCTCATAACAATACTCACCTCATCACACCACCATTCACTTCCTTTTCTTTTAAACCTCCCTCCCACACTTCTTATCCCACAAACATTCTTTGCACTTTCTACCAAAGATTCCCTTAACCTTCCCCATTCCTCCTCCACTCCCTCAGCAGCACTCTCTTTTACCTCACCCCATCTTTAACCTAAGCTCTCTTCTAAATTGCTCCCCCACTCCTTTTTCATCCAATATCTCTACTTTCACAACCTCTATTCTCTACTTATATCCCTAATCTTCTTCCAACCACCCCTTACCCTAATTTTAGCCAACACCAAATAATGGAAGATATACCTCTAGCAGCTTCTCTAAACACATTCACATCAAGTAATCTATCTCTTATTCTTTTCTTAATACATATGTAATCAAGTAAACCCTTTTCACCATTTACCCCACTAACCCAAGTCCACTTATTGTCCAACTTAACAAACCATGTATTCTCTATTATCAATCTATTCGCTACGCATACTTCTAATGGACTCTCCCCATTTGTATTTCTGTTCCCCACCCTAAACGGGTCCACCACCCCTCCTCCCCTGTCCACATCAACCCTCGCATTTAAATCCCCTAATAGGCACACATTTGTACTTGCCTCAAAACCATTCAAGCAGTCATTCAGTTTCTCCCAAAACACTCTTCTTTCTTCTTCATTTGCTCAATTCACCAGCGCGTATGCATATACAAAGACCCACTCTACTCTATTAAACCTTAACTTCATCCATATAATTCTTGAAGATATTCTTTCATACTTTATCATACATTCCAACCATCTTTGACTCATTATCATTGCCACCCGTTCCCTAGCTCTCAATCTCTCCCCAACACCTATATATATATATATATATATATATATATATATATATATATATATATATATATATATATATATATATATATATATATATATATATATATATATATATAAATGGAGAGTAACACCAACCGGATTCTAGAGAATTTCTTCTTCCGAACAATCACTCTCTATAAGGGTCTTATCTGCTTGTATAGAGTACTATTCTCTCATTTGAGAGGCGGTTGGGAAGGGAGGCGTGGCTCTAGTTCTGCCTGTCTTTTGGATAAGGTTGAGTCTACTGCATAAAACTACCTTTATCCTCTTTATTTGCCACATGACTTTGGCACACAATCTCTTTTCTATAGATCTTATATTGTCAGTTGCCCGAGGTAACTGACTTTTCTCATTCCCCCATCATTGCGTGGCCCTCGCAGCACGAGGAGTTCCATGCACTCACATCAATATTGTGTGAATATTGCAAATTTATGCTTGTCATTTTCTGTTCTTATACTTTTTTTAAATTTTAACTTTGAATTTTTACTTATATTTTTTACTTTCATTAAAGTTGAATTTAAATAAAGAAATATCAAGTGCATTTATTTCGAATAGTGTAATGAAGGATTGTCGTATTTCGTAAGGAATACTCTACTAGTGATCTATGTCTTTCCTCTGACTCTTGGTACTCTGCTTTATGGCCTTTTAGTGAATCTTTTGCTGTGGCACAAAGCATTTCAAAAAGACTTCAATAGAGCATGACACAAAACTTTGATTTCTAAACTTTTGTAACATTGTGGCTGATTTACTTCCAGTTCGTTCTAAAATAATTATTGTAGATGTCCACCATTCATCCTTTAAGTCTGTTAATAATGGTGTTCCTCTGATATTTGTTTTATCACCAAATATTTTTCTATTTTTCATTTCTGACTTTTTCTCTTTATTACTTCATCACTAATCCACTCCTAAGCGGATAACAATACCCTCCATTAACCCTTTCATTTTGAAGTCCATCCCACTTAACAGCAATTAATTATCGCTAGGAGGGTAACTCTGGAGAAAGTAACCCCTTATCGTTCTTGAATTTTATTATGGAGCAGAGAAAACATAGTAATTTTCAGTACCTCAAAAACTCAGTTCTTCCATCCTTCTAATCGACATAATATTCCACATAACTATGATATCTTTGAAAACACAGCTTAAACCTTTATCTGTCCTAGATATTTTCTGAGTATCTTTTTCTTGGGACCTTTCTTTGGAAGGATTACATCATTTCTCTTTCTAAACAAGTTTCTAAGAGATTGGTTGATCTAAGGTGATTTTGAAATTTCTTCACTTCACTCCAGTTATTTGTTCTTTAAAGAGAATTATTCGTCCATGTATTTCATTCACACGGCTCTCTTTGAAAAGGTAGAATGGAATTTTTCTCTTACTAGCTTTCTCAGTATCTTTATCTGCTGGTGAGTCAACCTCACTCCTTTCTACACTGCCTCATCCTTTTTATTTACAATTCTCATACACTAGACTTAATCTCTATATTTATTCTTATATGAACTCAGCTAGTAAAGTCTGAAACTCATTCCCTTTATCAATTTTCATAACTTTCTTTAATTAACATACACACGTTCAAATGCCGGTTATTGGGGTGTGTTGGTTTTCCATTTGACCCGTCCGAATAATTTTCCAACTCTGGTGTTTATTGGTAGGCATCTGGCCACCAATATATATATATATATAATATATATATATATATATATATATATATATATATATATATATATATATATATATATATATATATATATATATATATATAAATCCTCTGGTGTCTAAAGGCCAGAGGCCTACTAATCTCCATCAGAGTTGGGGCGATGCCCGAATCTAATCCTTAAACGCCGACATGTCCAGATACACGGCGCTTGAAAGCATGCAAGTCAAAGGAAATTGGGGAAGCAGAGAAAGGGAGTGTGTTCCAACTTTACTTGTAGAGTACTTGTAAGGTTGTGCATAGCGGTTAAATTTAGAGTCTGAGAGTTAGATAGAGAAAGAATGAGACTGTGTAGGAAGGCATGTCGCACGAGAACTTCTCAATGGAGGAGGTATGTGACGGGAGAGTTCAGAAGACCAGTGTACATTGTAATTGCAACAGCATGGAGAGAGTATAAGCTCATTAGTAAAATATTAAAGGTAAATTGAATAAAATAAAGGTCTAGCCTAAGGTAGTATAAAACAAAAACACCCTTTTATCCAAATAGCAACTCTCAAAATCTGCTCAAAAAAACGAAGGCCCAGTTAAAAAAAAAGGTAAGTCAAATCAATTATAATTATTAATAAACACCATTCAAAACTTGATCAATAATCAAAAGTCCATCTGAAACAATAAAATGATCAAGTCTGAGAGTCAATGGTGTTAGGACCTGTTTCTAATAACAGAGTTTTGCAAGCTCCTACACTAGGTTAAAAAAGATCTAACTTATATTTCCTACCACAAAGCTATAAGCAATTTAATCACTGGCACGATGAAATTTTTGTTAAAACAATACAGTAGTAAACGTTACATTTTAATGTAGTCAAGGCAAGAGCTCAATTCCTCGCTTCTCCTGTATAAAATGAGGGAAAAAATCAATGTAGAATGTTGCCATTCTATAAAGGATTTTTTAAGTTTAGGGTATATTTTGATATTTTGAAAACCGTATATAGTTTTATCTACTAAGAAGCAAAATAAAAGGATTTCCTAAAAACTCCCAAGAACAAGAATTTAAATTTAAATTAAGGGGAGAATAAAATGTTGAAAAAATATTTATTTTCATTCGATTCTTCTGAAATTTTCAATATAGACAGCTTTTTCCCCAGAGAAAAAACTCCATTCCTAACGTTTTTGAGAGTGATTAACCATTTATAAGTTTTTTTGAAAATTTAAGGTATGGTATTGTTCTCTACGTTATAGGAAAAAAGTTACATGCCCTAACTTGACCAGGTGTCGAAATTTTTTTATTCAAATTTTTAAAAACAAACCTTCGAACAAAAAAAAAAAAAAAAAAAAAAAAAAAAAAAAAAAAAAAAAAAAAAACTACATTAAAAGTTTTTTAAATTCGGCAGGTGCTTAGAGAAGGGACAGATCTAAAATTTTTATTTAAAGCACTTTTAAAACTTATTTGCTTGGTTCGAGATATAGCTTATCGAAAATGGCCAATTTTCAAAAAAAAATTCAAAATTTCCAAATTTTGAGAGGCTGTATCTCGAACTAAGCAAATAGGTTTTAAAAGTACTTTAAATAAAAGTTTTAGCTCTATTCATCCTCTAAACACTTGCCAATTTAAAAAACTTATAATGCACAGTTTAAAAAAAAAAAAAAAAAAAAATTTCTCCGGAAGGGTATGTTCTTTACCGTTTTTTTTTTTTTTTTTTAAATTATACTTCTGTAATCAACCGCTATCTGAAGTTCTCCAAAAAAGTAGAACATTAAAGATCTAGAAATTGGGGCTGATAATGCATAAGGGAATTTTTGTTTTACCACTTCTATTCATTTTCTTTTTAAATTTTGACCCGCTATAACTTTTCAACCTTTAGAAACTCAGGAAAACGTCATAAATCGAAAGTTCTTAGATTTAAAAAATGCATATTTGTTGTAAATTTCAGCTCAATCGGTCAAAAAATAAAAAAAACTTTTTCTGAGATTGGATCCTTCCCGCAAGAATCAAAATTTTCAAACAATATAGTCAAAATCAATCCAGCATTAACATGATATTCTCTATCATGCAAAGCCTTCAAAGTTAAATTTAAATCAAATCTTTGCAATGCTAAAATAAACCAGCAAATACCATAAAATTAAATACTACAAACCAGATGTGGGCGCTCAAATTTTAAACCCTTGAGCGTAAACGCAAAAGCGCAAATTAGGAAAACTTAGTGCGCAAAAGTTTAGTCCGCAAACGCAAAAGCGCACATGTCAGCAAATCAAACATTTTTTAAAGAGCAAATTTAGGAGCGCAAAAAAAAAAAAAAAAAAAAAAAAAAAAAAATAGAGCGCAAGTATGTAAAGATGAATTAAAGCAAACAATGAGAAAGATTTTAATCTTATTTATTCAATTATCTATGATCTCTTCCTCCTCGTAGCTCTCCTCTTGCTTTCTGAACAGGATCATATTCCCTTTCATAAAGATAATTTTTCAAAATTGCTGGGTGCCATGGCTGCCCTCTTTGGTCTTTGAATGTCAGAAGCCTTGACTAAATAACCTCTCCACGGATGCTGAGCTGGCTAATAGGGAATTATATTTAATAAATAAGTAAACCCAGACATCCTGATATACAAACGGAAACAGGTTCCTAGTGAGAGGGGTACTATGGTGAACATTTACAGCAGCTAAGCTATCCAAGGTTTGTCCCAACTTTCTCCTTCAGAGGTGTCTATTGGAAATATGAGGGCCTTCAATTTCTGAAATATTTAGAAATGGTATCAAGAACTCAAATCTTTTTTAAGTTTCATTTGAACATCATATCAGTGTATTGTGAATATATATGTATAATATTATATATATATATATATATATATATATATATATATATATATATATATATATATATATATATATATATATATATATATATATATATATATATATATATATATATATATATATATATATATATATATATATATATATATATATATATATATATATATATATATATATATATATATATATATATATATATATTATATAAATAAAAAAAATAAAAAAAAAAAAAATTGTGAAATATATATGTATAATTATATATTTATATTATATATATATATATATATATATATATATATATATATATATATATATATATATATATATATATATTATATATATATATATATATATATATATATATATATATATATATATATATATATATATGTAATATAAGAGATGCTTAAAGTTTGTTTCAAATTTTAAAAATAATTCACCTTAAATGGGCCCATTTCAGATTCATTCAACTCAAATCTTTTTTAAGTTTTATTTGAAAAAATCATGTCAGTGCATTGTGAATATATATGCATAATATATATATATATATATATATATATATATATATATATATATATATATATATATATATATATATATATATATATATATATATATATATATATATATATATATATATATATATATATATATATATATATATATATATATATATATATATATATATATATATATATATATATATATATATATATATATATATATATATATATATATATATATATAATATATATATATATATATATAATATATATATATATATATATATATATATATATATATATATATATATAATATATATATATATATATATATATATATTATATATATATATATATATATATATATATATATATATATATGTATGTATGTAATACAAGAGATGCTTAAAGTTTGTTTCAAATTTTAAAAATAACTCACCTTAAATGGGCCCATTTCAGATTCAGTCCCATCACCTTCAGTGCCTTGATGTGGAGGAGTAAAATTCGATGCAATATTACACTTTATTTCCTCCAATATCCTCATTTTGACAGCTGGATACTTCCCCTGATTTAACCTACGTACCACTCCGAGTTTGAAGTGAAGGTGCTGGGCTGTTGCCATAAGCAAATCAAAATCATCAAAGATACTGCTGAACCTCGGTTCAAAGCCCTTTTCTTTCTCTTTGTTTGGCTTTGGTTGCTTTAGCAAGTAGTTGACTAAGTTTTTGTAGCATAGTTAAATTTTTGCATCTCACGTTGCATTTCAATGAGATTATTCTTGAGGAGGAAGAGATTAAGCAATAAAACTCTCACGCACGCATAGAAATGCTACAATCCTACAACAAATCCACACTAACAGCAATAGGTGTCTTTATTTCGATGTACTCAGTAATTAAACCTTTTTATCAGTTTTATTAAATACTAGGAAGACATAAGGCTTTTGTTCCATACAAAGGTTGTTGATTTGTGTTATGCTACAATCAAGGTTCTTAAGCAGTCTTTCATAGAATC
>SEYY01009425.1:10000-13140 GCA_009176605.1 Armadillidium nasatum | reverse complement strand
ATATGGAACAAGCATTAATTAATCATATTAATATTAATTCATAATATATTAACACTTATTTTCATATATTATCGTTTAAAGAACTAAAAGAAATGCAAATAAGAAAAGTATATCTTTAACTCTACTAATCATATTAATAAAATATGTATGTATGTATGTATGTATGTATGTATGTATGTATGTATGTATGTATGTATGTATGTATGTATGTATGTATGTATGTATGTATGCCAGGACATAGTCGCTCTACTTTTGAATCTTATCTTCAGAATAGGTCGAAGATCGTTGAAGAAATGTTTGTGTTAAATTTACATAATCTTCATTTTTCTTAATTAAATCAAAATTTTAATTAACGAAAACGTAAATTAATCTTTAGAATTAATTTATATCAAAATATAATTGTCAATTTCAAATAAATTATACAGAAATTGCCAATACGAACATTGGTTTTGAATGCTAACAGCACTGTTATTTAAATTGTTAAATTAAGAAAATGTATATATACTATATATATTAGTATATATATATATATATAATATATATATATATTATATATATATATATATATATATGTATATATATATATATATATATATATATATATATATATATATATTATATATATATATATATATATATATATATTATATATTTATATATATATATATATATATATATATATATATATATATATATATATATATATATATAATATATATATATATATATATATATATATATATAATATATATATATATATATATATTATTATATATATTATATATATATATATATATATTATATATATATATATATGTATGTATGTAATTATGTATGTATGTATGTGAAAGAGAGGTAGGAATTAAAGAAATATGACCTATATATTATATGATTAAAGTTTTAAATTGCGTAAACTCCGAAATTACTTTGAAATAAATTCCACTTTCAATTTAAACAAAATCGATTCCAAAAACGATTTTTAAAATTGTGTCTGTAAAAGTTTTCAGATTTGAGGGGGGTTGGGGGACTTCCTCGGATTGGGGGGATTATTTGAAATTGGGGGAAGGAGGGAAGATTTAGTTGTAATTTAAAATTAATTAAATTAATTGTTATGCAAATTTGTAAAAATTTGTTTAAAAAAAATTATATATATATATATATATATATATATATATATATATATATATATATATATATATATATATATATATATATATTTATATATATATATATATATATATATATGACAAGCTTTCTTTTATTGTATGGGCCGGCATCGTTGGTGATCATTTGTTCAGGACCCAAGTTTTTATTATACATATTATTCGGACGTTCTCGCAATCAATTTTTTGAAGCATGATCTGGCAGAAGTTTTGTATAATATACTACTAGCCATTCGACATAATCCTTGGATTATACAATACGTAACTTCATCACACTATAGTTTGTTTTCTTGAGAGTATCTTAACGATACTTTTCAATAACCGATGAATTAGTAGAAGTGGATCGATAGAATGACATGCAGGTTCTCCCGATTGGAAAGCGTGTGACTATTTCTTATGAGATTATTACCAACAAATTGTCTATGCAACACTAGTTCCTACTGTCGATTTTCCTCACGACAGTAAAAACCAAGCCTTAGACTTTACACAGGCTCCTGGAGCGTGTTCGTCAGTCTATGGCCCGACGATGCATTATAGGAGTGTATAGATGCAAGATTTTAATAATAAATGTATGTAATTATATTTAATTCTTAGTATGTCCACTGTCCCTCAATAAACTTTGTCCAACGACTGTTCAGTTTGACTTTTCTCAATGTATAGTATAGTACATACCATGTACGACACAGCTATGGTCTAGTTGTGTGTTATGTTTTGTGCGTTGCTTGGTGTGTATGTGATGTGCACTGAGTGTGTTGTTTGTGCTGCCTGTATGTTGTGTGTTGTCTGTGTGTGTTGTGTGCTTTGCGTGTGCTATTTGGCTGCTGTTTGTGTGTTGGTTGTTGTTTGTGTGTTGAGTTGCATTAGTGTTGGTTGTTTTCGTGTGCTGAGTGTTGTTCGTGTGTTGTGTATTGCGTGTGGTTTGGGTGCTGTTTTCGTCCGTTGTTTGTGTATTTTGTGTTGTGTTTGTGTTTAATGTGTTGTGTGTACATTATGTGTGCACAAGTGTGACTGTGGACAAGCTCATCGATTGCAAGTTTTAAAATTTTCGTAATTTTGGAGCCATTCATTTATGTTTTTCTTTCATTCCGCACGAAATTAAAAGAAAGCTTTGAAGATTTAATCAAATTTTAAATTTCGAATTTTCAACGTTGAATTTAAATGAATAATTTTAATCATATACAAAAACTCACTTTTTTTATAAATATGAGTTTTCACTCTTTATTTTTGTTAAGAACTGTTATCTAAATGGCATGGTGAGTGAATCTCTCTCTCTCTCTCTCTCTCTCTCTCTCTCTCTCTCTCTCTCTCTCTCTCTCTCTCTCTCTCTTTCTCTTTCTTTCTCTTTCTCTTTTCTTTTCTTTTTTCTTTTTTTTTCTTTTTTTTTTTTTCTTTTTCTTTTTCTTTTTTCTTTTTTCTTTTTTCTTTTTTCTTTTTTTTTCTTTTTTTTTTTTTTTTTTTTTTTTTTTTTTTTTTTTTTTTTTTTTTTTTTTTTCTTTTTTTTTTTTTTTTTTTTTTCTTTTTTTTCTTCTTTTTTTTTTTTTTTTTTTTTTTTTTTTTTTTTTTCTCTCTCTCTCTCTCTCTTTAGAGTCTAGTTAAATGAGTATTAGTTATTTTGTATTATTGATCACTGATTATATAATTTGATAGATTTTAGTTCTAGATTAAATGGCAAACAATGAATGAAGACATAATATTTGGTCATTTTATTTGATTTGCGTGCTTGAAACAGAACTTTATAACCTTATTCATCAAATATGTTTTTCAAAAAAATGGTTATCACAAATTTAATCTCAGAGGGTTTCATTTACATATCAATTTTGTATGACTCCTTCTAACATGCCTCCTTTGGTGAGCTAACATTCGTAGGCCATTTTCCACCAGAGTTGGGATAAAATTCCAAAATAGGAGAGATTCGTCTCAATAAACTGTAGTTGAAAATGCGCAATTCAAAGGAAGTTAGGGAAAATAAAAGGATGA
>SEYY01009425.1:0-2500 GCA_009176605.1 Armadillidium nasatum | reverse complement strand
AAAATACTCTTAAAGTACATGGATACGCCAGTATTTGTTGTTGTTTTTTTTTCACATCTCACGGGCATTGCCCTATTCGATGAGAGGAAACTTTCTTGTTAGTGTATACCTAGAGTCCCAAGTGGGATCGAACCGGCGTCCTCCAGCACTCGAATCAATCACTCAAAAATAATTGTACTTACGTTCAGAATTAATTGAGATTACTCATAACTCTTAAAACTATAAGATATTAAGCTTTTAATTAAAGCTAAGAATTAAAATCATTAACATGAAACTACAGTATAAAAAATAAAATTTGAGGGAATTAAAATAAAAGATACTAAAAATATTTTATAGAAGAAACTGTGGTGATATACTCAAGAAACAAGGATAAACAATTACTCTAAAAATCAAAGTCGAAAATTCTAAAATAAGGTAATAGAATAGGGTTTGTCTGAGAGACTTTGTGTAAAATGATACAGAAATATATCCTGTAGATTGATAAGGTAAATAAAGGAATGAAGTGGAAGAAGATAGTAAAAGAAGGCTGCTGTATTATGCCATAATATATTAATATAAAAAAAACTTAAATATTTGATTGAAAAAGAGAGCCACAAACTAGCAGAACTTAATATTCGTATGTAATTGATTAATGTATATGATGAGACACTCGTGTGGCGTAGATTCCCTAGAATCTAGATCATATCCTATAAAAAACTAGAGAACTCCGAGACTACTTCATTCTAGATTAATGGCAAAAGACAATGAAGTTCAAATTTCATTTTTGAAATTTAGTATCTGATATCTAAAAAAGCAATATCTTAAATTCTAAATATAGCTCTATGTATCTTAAAATAAACAGACGAAAATGACATTCTCTCTAACGGAGAAGTTATCAAAGAGAACAGTTACGCTCCCAAAAATATTCATTATTTCCTACGTGTCACAGAAAGTAGTAATAATAAATAATAACATTAGGTTTTGATTTTCAACCTTCACTTCTTTCATAATTGAACGTTATTGTTATTTTTTATGTAACTTTATTAAGTACCATTTAAAATACAAATTTCCAAGAAGTAAATCATATATTTGCCCGTTATTCACAGAACATAAGAAACGTAACTATTTTTATACCCTTTTAAAGAATTTTATATATATATATAATATATATATATATATTTATTATATATATATAATATATATTATATATACCTCTGGTGGGCAAAGGGCAGAGGCCTATCAAATTTCCACCAGAGAAAGGAGCAAGTCGGGATCCTGGTCAGATGAAAGACCGACATGTCCCGGGACACAGTGTTTGAAAGTGTGTAAGTCATAGGAAACTGGGAAAATAGATGAATGTAGTGTGTTACAGACTTTACCAGTAGAGTACATGTATGATTGAGCATAGCGGTTAAGTCTGGGTGTCAGAGAGTTGGACAGAGAAAGGATGAGACTGTGTAGAAAGACGTGTATCACGAGCTCTTCTTAAAGGAAGAGGTATGCGACGAGAGAGTTCGGAAGAGTAGTGTTCATTGTAATAGCGATAGTATAGAGAAAGTGACGCAACTATTCAACGGGCAGAAAGAGACTGGAGAAATGAGATAGGAGAATTGATACGAAAAAATCCCTTTTCAAGGAAAGCAGTATGAGAGAACCCCCCATATACAAGGGCGAACACCCAATACAGAGAAATACTGGGGTGTGAGAAATTTAGGCAGACACCCAACCTCTTAGAAACTTTTAGAAAGAAAAAAAAAAAAAAAAAAAAAAAATATATATATATATATATATTATATATATTATCTAATATATATATTATATATATATATATATATATATATATATTATATATTATATATATATATAAATGCAATCCCCTAATTTTATATTTTTTTCATATATTTTCCTTTTCCCTTATGAAACTTTTAGATATTAATGCTTTTTTATTTTTTATTTTTTTTTATTTTGTTTTTTCCTTTTTTTTTTTTTTTTTTTTTTTTTTTTTTTTTTTTTAATAAAGGGAAGGAGGTTTATAAATGCTCATAACATCACTTTATTTATTTTAAGAAACTTTTTGATATTTTTATATATATATATATATATATATATATATATATATATATATATATATATATATATATATTATATATATATATACCATATATATATATATATATTACAGATCACCATCACTAGGGCGGGCCTTTTCAATGGAGTACACACAAGGGAAAAACTTACTCAACAGCCTAACGCACATCCCTCGGGTGGTAGACTGAAGGCTGAAGGTGGGAAGATTAAATACAGAGGAAAAATAGATGATGGTAGAGAGAAGAGAGATGAAAGAAATAGGCACACACGGGCTAGCTGGGTTTCTATATCCACATAAAATTCGTGAGAAAGCAGGGCCCCCTTGTACAACGAGGACGACGCAACGGTGGAGGAATGTAGAGGCCAATTCCCCGAGCACCTGCCATTGTGTACCTATAGAAAAGAGATAGTGCGCAACGTCACGTCGCAGAGA
>SEYY01009424.1:12500-20000 GCA_009176605.1 Armadillidium nasatum | reverse complement strand
TGTTTTCTTCATTATAATAAATCCGTTTCAAAGATCTCTCTACTTCTATTCGGGGAAGATTCATTACTTTGATTGAATCACTTCACAACTCTCTATAGAACAGTCTTTCGTCGTCTTTTAAACATTTGGTTCTAATATTATCCTTTACTTATCTATTCATATCTTTTAATTGTATTTGCTTTGGCTATTACTGGCATCCTTCTTCTTGTTATGGTTTTATTTATTTGATATCTTGGATTTTTTTTTTTTTTGTTAATATACTTTGAAAACTTTTAATTGTATGTTGGGATATAATCCCCTTTATATGGACATCTCCTGTCTTAATTTATCTATCTTTCTGTAAACTAGATTTGCAGAGCGGTAGTTTTTTGTCTTTTTTTTCCTTCCATTTTGTTTTTTTGGGGGTTTATATCTCTTTTCCTTCACTAAATCTGTCACTGCTTTCGTAACTGATATTTATTCCTGCAATTTTTTTATATTTATTCTTGCCAGATCACAGTTAGCTGGAATTATTATTAGCAATGCTTTATTCGCAGTTCTAAAATATTTATTCCTTTTGAAAGCAGTTCCTAAAATTTTTAATTTTGTATCTATTCCTTAATCCTATCTTAAAGTCTTTATATCTAAAATTTGTAATTTTTCTTTTCATTTTCTATTTTGTGATTTCACCTTCCTTTAATTATACATGCAAAGTTTCGTTCATCTGCTCTCTCTCTCTCTCTCTCTCTCTCTCTCTCTCTCTCTCTTTCTCGCTCAGGATTTCATTCTTCCAATGTGTTATCCATATTACCCCTTTAGTTCTTGATTCGTCCTCATCAGTCTCTTATTTCATTTTATGTCACTACCTCAATAACCAATGGGATTCTAAGTCCTACCACCTCTTCAACTGCTGATACTTGTTCTGCACTCACATCCTTTTCGAGATTTTGGTTCTTTATTTCATTATCTATATCTTAACTCTTTATTATTTTCCTGCTTTACTGTTTACCAAATTTTTTTCCATTTCCTCTTCGCTTCTATTAGAACTTTTCTCATTTATGTGTTTGGGGCATTGCTTTTCTTTCCTTTCTTAATATGCACAGTATTTGTTACCATATTTTACATTCCATATTCTGTCCCTTCTACCCTACCTAACAAACCTTGACTTAACTCCAAACTCCTGAAGCTCATTCAACTTATATTCATTCATCCCGGAATCGTGCAAAATCTATTCTTCTAGATACCAAAAACTCTTTTCTCACGCAAATGCAATAAACTTTCTGGTTCCCCTTCCTCTCACTCTTTCTGGCATTTTACAAAGAATGCCAACTCTAACTTTGCTTCTTCCTCTTTCCCTCCTCTTGTTTCTTTTGATAGCATAACTGCCATTTTACCTTATACTTAAGCCGAACTCTTCGCTCAAACTTTTGCCTCTAACTCTATCTTAGACGATTCCAGAGCTATTCCTCCTCCTTCAACCCCCTCCAACTCATTTATGCCTAACATTGTAATTTCTTCTAAAGATGTCATTTCTGCTATCTCTGAGCTTAACACTAAGAAGGCGTACGGTCCTGATGGTATTCCTCCTGTGGTTCTCAAAACTTGTTCTTCTGAGCTTGCACCCAGCCTTAAAAAACTATTTCGTCTATCCCTCCAGTAACACCTTCTCTTATTGATAGAAACATTGCTCTCATTCAACCTGTGCCGAAGAACGGGACCTCTCTCAACCCTCTAACTATCGCCTATTTCTTTAATCTCAGTTCTTTCTTAAGTTTAATTTCCGAAAAATTTTGAAAACACTAATTTCTTCTAATCTTATATCTAAGCAAGTATGGCTTTCGTAAAGAACGTTCTACTGGGTGATCTTCTTTCAGTACTTCCTGACTCATAGTTCTCCGCTCTTCGGGGTTTCGGTGAGTCTTTCACTGTGGTGCTAGACATACCGAAAGCCTTTGAAAGAGCCTGGCACAAAGCTTTAATTTCAAAACTTCTCTCTTTCGGTATCTATCCTTCTCTCTGTGACCTTCTATCTAATTTCCTTTCCGGACGTTCTATAGCTGTTGTTGTAGACGGCCACCGTTCTTCCCATAAATATATAAATAGTGGTGTTTCTCAAGATCTGTTCTATCCCCAACTTTTTCTTTTTTATCAATGACCTCTCTATTACTTCGTTTCTTACACTCCTATGCCGATGATTCCACCCTTCATTACTCCTTTCAATTTAAAAAGCGCCAACCCATCCCAACAGCAGCTAATAGATTCAAGAAAGACGACCTTGTGGCAACTGACCTCTGATCTTTCTCGTATTTCAATTTGGGGCAGAGAAAACATGGTCATTTTCAATGCCTCAAAAACTCAATCCCTCCTCTTTCTACTTGAACAATCTTCCACTAACAACATCTTATTCGAAACACTCACTCAACCTTCTTGTCCTAATTGCTCACGAATTCTTCGTGATCTTTCTTGAAAGATCACGTTACTTCTCTTCTAGCAAGCTTCTAAATTAGTGTTTGCGCCTTCGTGTTTTTACTGCAACCCAGGCTTCCTCTTTATAGGTTTGTTCACCCTGTATGGAGTAAACACACATCTGTGGTTTCCACACATACACTCTTCTCTAAAAGTGAGTGGCTTTCGCTTTAACTCTTTTACTCCTACTAACTCTCTCCAATCTCTTTCTTCCAGTCGAACTGTTGCGTCCCTCTCTCTATAATATCGCTATTACAAAGGACATTGCTCTTCTGAACTCTCACGTCTCATACCTCTTCCATTGAGAAGGGCCCGTGTGACACGACTTTCTACACAGTCTCATCCTTTCTCTGTCCAACTCTCAGACCCCAGACTTGACAGTTATGCTCAATCTTGCATGTACTTTGCTTGTACAGTCTGGAACACACTCCCTTTATTTGTTTTTTCAACTTCCTTTGACTTGCACACTTTCAAACGCCGTGTATCGGGTCAAGTTGGCCATTAGTGGCCAGATTTACGACTGTTCCACAACTCTGGTGGATATTTGTAGGCCTCTGACCTTTGCCCACCAGAGGAGACATAAAAAAATAAAAAAATCTACCGTGGCACCAACGGTAGAGTAACTGACTCATGTTCTTAAGGGATCTGATTAGATCTCTTTTGCGGATCCAGGATATTTTCTATCTAGAAAAGTTCCCCTCCTAACCAAACCTAATGATGATATTAAAATTTGTTCACGTGTATTTTATTTTGTGTTCTCTGTCATTTCTATTTCATTTTCAATGATGTTTTTATCCTTTACTCTTATTATTTAAAATCTTTAGTAGGTAATTTGTATATTATCTTTTTATTGCCTGTATAATTACGCTACTTCTCGAAAAACAAGAGAGAACGATTTATGTTTTATAATTGCGTTTTTTTTATCTATGTTCTTAAATTTTTTTCCAAATCTGTTATCCATATAACCATTGGGATTGAATTCTTTATTTTCTATCAGACGCTTCCAAAGTTTATTTTTATCTTGTTTTGTGGGAATAAATTCTTTCTATCAGGTACAAACTTCGTGATAGTGACCACTTCTCGTCTCCATTAGTGTACTTATTTATTTGAATTTGCTGGTTTGAGTTTAAATTCTTATTCTGTTTTCTGGATGCATTCTGTTATAGATTTATTTTGATATTTGTAAGGACATTTCTGAATCTTCCTTCATCTATTTTTCCCAATTTCTTATGACTTTCAAACTCCATGTATCGGGACATGTCGGCCTTTAATTTGACCAGGATCCCGATTTGCTCCTTTCTTTTATTTATAATGTATTTAACCATTCTGAATCTCAAATTTGGTATGTTTTCTATTTTTCCTTTATCCATAATACCTCTTTCAATTATTATCTGTTTCACTCTTTTGCTCTGTTCCTTTCTAGGGAATATTATTTATATGGCATAGGCAGCACACATAAAGAATTTCACTCCTACACCAAAGATCATGCATCTTTCTGCATCTCCACAAGGCTTGTTTTCTGTTTTGGCTCTCTGAAATTGGAAGAGCTTGAAGTCTGTTTGACAGCTCAGTATGGAAGTTTGAAGTTGTTTATGACGAGCTCCATACTTTTCGGGAAATTTGATGCTTTACCCAGAGGAGCTTCATCCTATCTCTTTCTCAATGAGCAGAAGTCAGGTCATCATCCGGTATCCAATTCCATTGAATATGTTTTTTTTTTTTTATATCTGAACGTTTCATTGATTAACTGGATGAAATTGTTATTGGTTGTTGTTGTTGTTGCTGTTGTTGTTTTTGTTGTTGTTGTTGTTGTTGTTGATGTTGTCGTATATTCACACCAGAATGTGATGAAGATTACATCTTCTTTCCCGTAATTACATACAACCGAGGTCCACCATTGGTGAAGATCCTACCCCAACTACTAAAAGGTCAACAACTTTTTCTTAGCTAAAAGTTGAACACCTGTAAACACTATAATATATAAATATATATATATATATATATATATATATATATATATATATATATATATATATATAGTAATGTATGTGCCTGCATACATTATTCATATCGTCATGTAAAACATTCATTTAATGTGTATAAAAAAAAATATATATATATAATAGACTGCCAAAAGTTATTAATTATATAAGCACACGCACAGATATATTCTACCATCTACCGTTTATTCTACAAACACCTATTCATATATTGTTGCCTCAATACTTTATTACATTCATTTGCATAAATTTAACCATTGCAGGTGTTTGAAATTCATAAAATATACTTTTAGTGGCTCATTTTGACAGACCTTTTGGGGATATTGTTTGTATGATAAGGTTTCTAAACTTTAATTAGTCTACTTCTCTCTCTCTCTCTCTCTCTCTCTCTCTCTCTCTCTCTCTCTCTCTCTCTCTCTCTCTCTCTCTCTCTCTCTCTCTCTATATAATATATATATATATATATATATATATATATATATATTATATATTATATATATATATATATATATATTATATATATATATATATGGTGCTCTTTTAATATGTGATCTACCGAAATTCTGAGATATACCATTTTAGAACATTCGTGTACCATATTACATTTATATTAGTAGTTTTAGGAGCTGAAAGAATCAACATTCACCAGGTTAGGCCTATTCACTGGCCGTAGGTGTACATTTATTCTTTAAGTCGAGATTAGGTTAAGTCGAACTAGTTTGTTAGATCTAACAAACTAATTCATTGTTGATGGAGTAAACAGTTGCACAAGTTATCAATTTAGAAATCCAAACACAAGTGAGATACATCCAAATTTTCCAAAATTTTTTGCAGTCTACCGTGGTTCGAACGGTAGGGTGATTGACTCACGTGCTTGAGGGCGCCGGTTCGATCCCACTTCTGGATCCTAGGTATATACTACCTAGAAAGTTCCTCTCCTCGAATGGGCAATGCCCGTGAGATGTGAACTTTAAAAAAAAAAAAAAAAAAAAAAAAAAAAAAAAAATACTGGAATGAAAACAACTCGATAGATTACATATTGGAATAAAAACTTGTTGGTAGATTACATATTGGAACAACACCATATATATATATATATATATATATATTATATATATTATATATATACATATATATATATTATATAATATATATATATTATATATCTCGAAAATAGTAATTAATTGTATAGGTATTAAAAATATACGGATAGTTATAATTGAAATTCTAAAAAGGTATATTTTTAAATAAAATTATTTTGCAAATATAATTATAAATTGCAAGACGAAATAATTATAATAATAATTATATAATTTATTGAAATGTTTGAAAGTTTATGATTAATTCCAACTTCTGTATTTTAATGTAGGTCAATATTTCATTACTTTTACACAGAGAAAGAGAGAGAGAGAGAGAGAGAGAGAGAGAGAGAGAGAGAGAGAGAGAGAGAGAGAGAGAGAGAGAGAGAGAGAGAGAGAGAGAGAGAGAGAGAGAGAGTGAGAGAGAGAGAGAGAGAGAGAGAGAGAGAGAGAGAGAGAGAGAGAGAGAAAGAAAAAAAAGAGAGAAGGAGAGAGAGAGGGAGAGAGAGGAGGAGAGAGAGAGAGAGAGTTAAGATTTCCATTTATTGGTTACGTATATTCAAATTAAGAATTATATTTGCCATTTTTCTAACAAATTGTAATAATAATACTTTTTTTATTAATTTTTATATTAAGTTTTAAATTTTGGAATTTTTTTTCTTTTCTTCAGTTCAAAAAACATTGCATCATTTTTTTCCTTTTTTTTAATTGCCATTTTTATAATGAAGTAAAAGGTAGCCAAATCGTCTTAAACGATAAACAATAATTAAAGATTCTAATTTCAGAAGAAGAAGAAGAAGAAGAAGAAGAAAAAAAAAATCACGGTTGCCAAATTACGTACTTCATCATTGCTAAATTATGCAGCCATAAATGATAAACAGTTCAAAATAGCTACAGATATAGTACGAAATAGCATATGCTTATAAATCTTCCTGTTAGAAAATTTTACACCATATGTTATAATGTAGATTTGACTTAAGTAAGATAAACTCTATTCATTTTTGTTTATAATATAAAGGAACAAATAAACAACGGGGGGAAAAAAAAAGCATATGAAGTCCCTGTCTCTCCAAAGGATCAAATTCATTTACAGATGGTTATGAACAGTCTGAAGACTAAGAAGAAAGTCAAAATATTGTGTATGAGTAATCAGTGAGAAGTAATATATTCGCTTAACATTATCACGAAAAAGAGTTGACAAGGTCATACTGACGTCTAGCAATATAGGTGCATAAATTTATATATATTATATATTTATATATATATATTATATTATATATTATATATATATATATATATATAACTATATAGACAGTAAAACACCCACAGGAAATAAAAACAAAAGGCTTTCAGGCTCTAGTTTATTATAAAAGAATTTTTTAAAACAAAAAGGCATTAAATAATTGGTTGTAGTTAAATAAAATTGTTAAGACCTTTAAGAAAACTTGAAATTTTGTTCGTAATCATCTATAAAACATTATTATTATGAACATTAAATATTTCATTTTTAATTAAAAGGATTCTATACTGTATTTTATTTACATTATCTTCTTTATAACAAATTCTCGTCCAGTCTATGATTATTCGATATCCGATGCCTATGTAAAGCAGAATTTTCATCTCCAATGAGATTGAAAATGCAAATGAAAATATCGAGAGAGATTGTGAAGCCGAAAATCGTCTTAAGTTTGACATTGCTGATAAGTTTATAGTGAACATACCCTGACACTACCAACATTAAAATTACCAAGGAGTTTTTGTTGGTGTCGATGTCCCAACGAATATTAAAGTTTTTTCATAGACAAAAATCTCGATAAAAAAGGACGAACATAAGCAGGTGTTTATCAGGTCCCTTGCAAAGATTGCGATATGTTTATATTGGTGAGACGGTGGATTTTAAAAGAAGAAAATACCAACATAAAATTCGCTTCAAGTTGGAGATGAAAATTCTGCTTTACATAGGCATCGGATATCGA
>SEYY01009423.1:0-10215 GCA_009176605.1 Armadillidium nasatum | reverse complement strand
TATCATAATAAATTTGCAATTAACAACTGAGTATCAAACGAGTCTATTTATATATTAACATAAACCTAGCTTTTGCTAGGTTTATGTTATTATTATTATCTTGGCAAAAAGATCTTTACATATATATATATATATATATATATATATAGTATATATATATATATTATATATATATATATATATATATATATATATATATATATATATATATATATATATATATATATATATATATATATATATATATATATATATATATATATATATATATATATATATATATATATATATATATATATTAGGGATGGAGCGATACCAAAATTTTACCGATACCGATACCGATACCTAAAAATTAATCGATACCGATACCCGATACCGATACCTAAAAATATGCCGATACTTGCCGATACTATACCGATACCGATACCGATACCGCTACTTTACTCTTATCCAAATTTTTTTGCCGATATCGATACCGATACTTCACTCCATCCCTATATATATATATATATATTATATATATATATATATATATATATATATAATTTTTTTTATCCATACAGTTTAACTTTTACTTTTGGCATTGTATGCACAAAAAGTGCGTGCGATTGGAAGGCTGATTCTAAATGTAAGAATGGAACATTTTCAAAAATGCTTCAATGGGAAACTGATATTTTTGAAATAGGATTTGATAAACTTGAAAGAAGAAGGCCAAGAGAAATATTTGTAATAATCGATATATATATATGATATATTATATATATATATATATATATATATATATATATAGTATATATATATATATATATATATATATATATATATATATATATATATATATATATATATATTATATAGTATATATATATATATATATATATATATATATATATATATATATATATATATATATATATATATATATATATATATATATATATATTATATATATATATATATATATATATATATATATATATATATATATATATATATATATATATATATATATATATATATATATATAGTAGCGACACACGCACTATCGGAGAGGATTTGGGTTTTAGCGCTCCAGAGGCTTGAAAAGCGCAATTTTGCGGTTTGGAAAACGCAACTTTCTCCAACTTCAAAAAATTTCAAAAATTTTCAAAAATTTCCCAAAATTTCATCAATATTCACTAACTTTCAGCGATTTTCTACCTTTACGCCACGATCTTCACCAAATTTCCAACATTTCCAAGATTTTTCTACCTTTACACCACGATTTTCACCATTTTCCACTATTTTCTCATCAATTTTAGTTATTTTTAACCCTTTTTTAGCTATGTTTAACCAATTTTCTACCATTTTATCTACCTTTACGCCGCGATTTTCCGATTTCGCGCGGATTTTAACCGGATTTCGGGATTTTAGTCGCATTTAAGCAGGGTTCAGGGATTTCAGCAATGATTCCGCAAGGATTCGCTTGGATTCGGGAATTTTAGTCGAACAAACGGTTTCATCCGGTTTTTAATCCGGATGACAGGTTTTACATCGAGTTATTTTAACTAACAATTTATTATACATATTTGTTAACATTTATTCACATACAGCCACCTTCTTCATACACTGATACCTCAATGAGTCTAACCAGCACGTTATTGTAACATACTTTCCATCCTTCAGTTATATGAATTACGTCATCCCTATATGGTATTCGAGATCGTAAGTACAGTTGTCAACAGAAGTTCGTTCCTAATAGGCTGGAAATAAATATTTATTTAAAATGGAAATCATTTCATAAAAGCTCTATTTTGAATAAAAAGAAAATAAAAACATTGGACGGGGCTTAATTGAACTGTGATTGGCTGAACCTGAAATGATCTCCATTTTATATAAATATTTATTTCCAGCTTAATAGGAACGAACTTCTGTTGACGACTGTAAATATATTTGAGATCACAAAGTATATATATATATATATATATATATATATATATATATATATATATATATATATATATATATATATATATATATATATATATATATATATATATATATATATATATATATATAGAGTCACATTTTTAAAGTAAATATTTCAGAATTTGAAATAAAATTCAATTTTTAAAGAGACCAGAGGAGGATCGAACCCGAGGCAATTTATTCATAGCCGAACGCTTTATCTACCAGACCAGCAAAGCGTAACTAAAAACCAAAGAATATTAGTTTTAATAACAAAAGTTTTGTATTATACGTTTCTTAGAAATATCATTTAAAGCACATTCAATTTATTTACTGTAATTTGATTATTATTACTATTATTATTATTATTATTATTATTATTATTATTATTATTATTATTATTATTATTATTATTATTATTATTACTGCTATTATCTTGCTAGCCCTAATGTTTAAAATAGGAACATTATTATTATTATTATTATTGTTATTATTATTATTATTATTATTATTATTATTATTATTATTATTATTATTATTATTATTATTATTATTATTATTATTATTATTATTATTATTATTATTATTATTATTATTATTATTATTATTATTATTATTATTACTATTGTTATTTTTATTATTATTATTATTATTATTATTCTGTATTGGATATGCATTCTCATATTATTATTATTATTTGTTAACATTACTATTCTTATATATTTAATATTATATATATATATATATATATATATATATATATATATATATATATATATATATATATATATATATATATATATATATATATATATATATATATATATATATATATATATATATAAGCTACACTTGTGAGTCATACTTTAAGCATGACTGTCAGTTTTTGTTATCATGATTTAGGGGCAAGAGAACGAAATATTAGATAAAATGCATGCATAACTCTACTTCGGTACATGTCGGTAATATTTTTGAGTGGGTAAGCGGATGGTATGCTCTTTTTCGCGCTCATCTACACTTTCTTCAACTCGGAGTAGGCTCTCCTTTTACACACAATAAATACCGTTACGGTCATATATCCCTTAAAAATGGAAAAAAAATTAATGCAACGACATTCGTAGCCTAGGAGAATCCAAGAAGGGTGGATTCCAAAGATAGACCCTCATCCACCCCTTCCACATCACCACTTTGGGAGTTGGTGGAATCCAGTGAAATGGTTGGTTAGACCCAGAATTTGCAGCCAGCAAATCTGGATGGACGGTCTGTTTTTTCCATTAATTTCTGCAACATTCGCGATCTACATTCCAATTTCCACTCTGAACTTCCCCTCATTTCTTCAAGTCCTCACCTCTTATTTTTGGCCGAAACTCAGATGTTTGAGCGCTCTGATAAAAAAAAACTTTTTTATTTTCTCCTACTGTCTCTATCCTCAATTTTATGCCAAAGTCGGATGTTACGCATACGTGAGCAACGATGTTGTTTGTTCTTATATCTTTAATTTAGAGTTCTAAATTTTCCATCTTGTGGCTTAGGTTCGTTCGCCATTCTAGGAGTAAATTCATTTGTTCTGTTTATTTATCTCCCAATTCTACTGACTACCCAAATTCTTCGACAATCTAAAATCCAAAGTAGAGCAGATTCTCTCTTTTTCTCCATTCTCTGAAATCATCTTTATAGATGATTTCAATGTTCACCACCACCAATGGCCTTCTTCTAGTTCTTATGATCCTTATACTTATATGATCCCATTTCGCTATCCAAAATGACCCTGAGCAGCTAGTGCAGCCCCCTATTCGTATCCATGATCTTCTTGGAGATGAACCCAACTTTCTAAAATTTGTTCTAACATCTAACCCTTCTCCTTATACTGTTAAACTCTTTCCTCCTCTGGGTTCCTCCGATCGCTTTCTTATCTCTGTATCTTCTTCTATCTCTTCAAGTCTTCAGCAGGAAAGAACCTCTTATATTGAAAGGAAACATTTGTGGCATTTCGGGGCAGTAAGTTGGTAGGACTTTTCGTTGTACTTCTTTGATTTCCAGAGGAATTATTATTGCTTTTGTGCGAGGGGTCCCTCGGAATGTGATGAACACGTAGCCAAGATGATTCTTTCTCTCATGGAGATGTATTTTCCATTTTTTTCTTCTACTAAGCCTAACAATCCTTGGTTTAACGATGCTTGTTCTGGCGCTATCCGCCGCAGGGATACTGCCTTCAGGGAATACCGTCTTTTTAAAACTCCAGAAACGCACGAAACTTATATTTCATCTCGGAATCGTGCAAAATCTACCTTACGTAACACAGAAACTTTTTTCCATAAAAATCCAATAATCTTTCTGGTTCCTCTTCCTCTTTCTAGCATTTCAAAATGGGCAGAGAAAACACCGTCGTTTTCAATGCCTCAAAAACTCAATTCCTCCAAAATGTCAACTCTAACTTTGCTTCTTCCTCCTTCTCTCCATTAGTATCTTACGGCGATACAAATGATCTTTTACTTTTTTCTAAAGCTGAATTCTTCGCTCAAACTTTTGCCTCTAATTCAACCTTAGACGATTCCGGAGCTATTACTATTCCTTCAACCCCTTCCAACTCATTTATGCCTAAAATTATAATTAGTTCTAAAGACTTTATTTCTGCCATCTCTGAGCTTAATCCTATGAAGATGTACGGTACCGATGGCAATCCTCCAGTGGTTCTCAAAACTTGTGTTTCCGAGCTTGCACCCTGCCCTGGTACACTATTTCACGTATGTCTTTATACTTCGACCTTACCTTCTTGCTGGAAACGTACGCTCATTCACCCTGTGCCGAAGAAGAGGGATTCGTCTCAACCCTCCAACTATCGTCTCATTTCTTTGACCACCGTTCTCTCTAAACTTTTCCAATCTATCCTTGAGAGGAAGATTTTGAAACATCTAAATTTTTCTAATCTTTTCTCTGATCGTAAGTATGGTTTTCGTAAGAAACGCTCTACTGGTGATCTTCTTTCCCTTCTCTCTGACACTTGTTAGTCCGCTCTTCGACACTTTGGTAAATCTTTTGGTGTCGCGCTAGACATATTGAAAGCTTCTGATAGAGTCTGGCACAAAGCTTTTATTTCCAAACTTCCTTCTTTCGCATTCCATTCTTCTCTCTGATTTCTTTCTGGTCATTCTATAGCAAATGTATAGACTCCCACTGTTCATTATATAAATCTATTAATAGTGGTGTTCCTCAAGGATTTTCCTTATCCCCAATACTTTTCTGCTTTTTATTGATGACCTTCTCTCTATTACCTCATCACCTATACACTCCTATGCTGATGACTCCACCCTTCATTAGTCCTTTTAATTTGAAAGACGGCCATCTCAACAGTAGTTAACAAAGGCAAGGAGGGTAGTCTTGGAGCAACTAACCTCTGATCTTTCTCGCATTTTAAATTGGGGTAGAGAAAACACCGTCGTTTTCAATGCTTCAAAAAAACTCTATTCCTCCATCTCTCTACTCTACACAATCTTCCACACAACTATGATATCTTCTTCGAAAACACACAACTCAAACCTTCATCTCTCCTTATTATTCTTGATATTTCTTTTTCTCTTAATCTTTCTTGGAAAGATCACATTACTTCTCTCTCTAAATAAACTTCTTAGAGGTTAGGTGTTCTGAGGCGCCTTCAGAATTTCTTCACATCACCTAAGTTGCTTGCTCTTTTTTGGAGTGTTGTTCGCCCCTGTATGGAGTAGGCTTCACAAATCTGGGGCGGTTCCAGTCATACATCTCTCCTTGAAAAGGTAGAGTCTAGGGCTTTTCGTCTTATCAACTCTCCTTCTCTCACTAATTCTCTACAGTCTCTTTCTTCCCTTCGAATTGTTGCATCAGTTTCTATATACCATCACTATTACAATTGACACTGCTTTTCTGAACTCTCTCTTCGAACACCATTCTCCTGTAAGATGAGCTCGTGTGACATGCCTTTCTATACAGTCTCACCCTTTCTCTGTCCAACCCTCAGACCGCAGACGTAATCGCCATGCTCAACCTTACACACTACTGGTAAAGTCAGTAACACACTACCTTCCTATGACTTACACACCTTCAAACACTGTGTACCAGGACATGTTGGCCATTAATTTGGTCAGGTCATTAATATGTATGTATATATATATATATATATATATATATATATATATATATATATATATATATATATATATATATATATATATATATATAAAATCTCTCAAGGAATGGAAACAAGTTCCTTGGTAGCCTACTACTTCTACTCTGGTGGAAATTTGGCAGGCCGCTGGCTTTTGCCCATCAGAGGTGAAATAAATAAATAAATATAAATATATATAATATATATATATATATATAATATATATATATATATATATATATATATATATATATATATATATATATATATATATTATATATATAAATATATATATATATATATATATATATACATAGGGAGAGGACGTAGTGCCGTCCGAAACGATGCAAGTACCCCCCCACTGGGCATAACCCCCTTAGTGAGAGGATGGGATAGACCATTCCGTTTCCCACCGTTGCCCTTTGGTTGGTTCCTTTTCGCCTTTCACCTTCTCAGAGGGTCTCTAGTGTACCCTTGCCTCATATTGGAATGTCTGTGCTCCCACTACCTCTCCACCCCATTTCGTCATATGTTCCCACAAATGTAAAAGTGCTTACTCATACATTACCTTTATAGAACAAAAACAAAAATGGCAAAATTCAAAGGAACCTCAGAGATGCTTCAAGAGGCGGCATCCAAAGAATGGCCACATCAACTCCTCACCCCTTCATCACTTAAGAGTTAGCGGCCTCCGCTGATGGGGATGGTGCCGCCAGGATCCCGCGTCCATCCTGCCCTATTGCACGGTCTTCTTTTTTCATTAATTTCTGTAATATTCGCGTTCCTCTTCCTAATTTCCTCTTTGTCGAACACAATCTTTCTTCTTCTAAACCACATCTTTTGTTCTGTAACCGAAACTCAGGTGCTTAAGTGTACTGACAGCAAACCTTAATCTGTTACCTCCTACTGTCTCTATCCTCAATTTTCAGCCAAAGGCGGATGCTGCACATATGTGCGCGATGACGTTATTTATTCTCGTGTGTCTAATTTGGAGTCTACTGAATTCTCCACTTTATGGCTTAAGCTCTCTTGCAATTCTACTACTAAATTTATTTGCTTTGTCTATTTATCTCCTAATTCTACTGACAATAAAAAAATTCTTCGAATATTTCAACTCCAAACTCCTTTCTCCGAAATCATCATTTTATGATTTCAATGTTCACCACTGCCAATGGCTTTCATCTAGTTCTCATGATCCAGCTGGTGAACTCGCCTACGATTTTTCTATCCAAAGCAACTTTGAGCAGTTAGTGCAACTCCCTAACCGTATGCTGACCTTGGTGATGAACCAACATATTTATCTTTCTTAACTTCTTATTCTTCTCATTTATACTGTTAAACTCTTTACTCCTTTGGGTTTATCCGATCACCTTCTTATCTCCGTATCTTGTTCTGTCTCTTCAAGCTTTCTACAAGAACGGACCCCGCCTTCGGCAAGGAAACGTTTCTGGCACTTCGATGCTGCAAACTGGTCTGATTTGAGATTGTATTCCACTGATTTCCCATAGAATGATTACTGCTTCTTTGGGAGGGATCACTCGGAGTGTGCAGAGCGCATAACAAAGGTGACTCTCTCTAGTATGAACGAGTATATTCCATATTCTTTCCCTTCCACTAAACATAACAAACCTTGGTTTAACTCTACTTGTTCTCGGGCTATTCGCCCCATGGATTTTGCCTTCAGAGATTACCGTCGTCTTCAAACTCCTGAAACTCATTCAACTTATATTTTATCCCGGAATGGTGAAAAATCTATTCTTCGAGATACCAAAAACTCTTTTCTCCGCCGTAAATGTAATAATGTTTCTGGTTCCTCTTCCTTTCACTCTTTCTGTAATTTTGCAAAATATGTCTACTCTAACTGTGCTTCTTCCTCTTTCTCTCCTCTAGTCTCTTCTGATAGCACCACTGCCATTTTATCTTCCACTAAAGATGAACATTTCACTAGAACTTTTGTCTCTAACTCTACCTTAAACGATTTTGGAGCTATTCATCCCCCTTTAACCCCCTCCAACTCATTTATGCCTAAAACTGAAATTTCTTCTAAACAAGCTCCTAAGAGGTTAAGTGTTCTGTGGCGCCTTTGAAATTTCTTCACTCCACCCCAGGTACTTGTGTTTATAGGGGTGTTGTTTTCCCCTTTATAGAGTACGCCCCCTCATCTCAGGAGGTTCCACTCATACAGCTCTTCTGGAAAATGTGGAGTCTATGGTTTTTCGTCTTATCAATTTCCTGCTCTTATTAATCCTCACTAATCTCTTTTTGCCCGTCGAATTGATGAGCTAGTTTCTCTATGCTCAGCTATTACAATGGACACTGCTTTTCTGAACTCTTTCGTCACAAACCTTCTCCATTGAGAATGGCTCGTGCGAAAGGTCTTTCTACACAATCTCATCCTTTTTCTGTTCAACTCCCAGACCCCAGGTTTAACTGCCCTGTTCAATCTTATATGTACCCTACTCGTAATGTCTGGAACACACTTTCTTCATCTACTTCATTTGATTTACACACTTTCAATCACCGTATATCGGGACATGTCAATCTTTAATTTGGCAAGGTTTCCAATTTTCTCTGAATTTTGCCCACCAGAGGTGAAATAAAAATATATATATATTAATATAATATATATACATATATATATATATATATATATATATATATATATATATATATATATATATATATATATATATATATATATATATATTATTAGATTACAAGTAATTTCTGATAAAGAAAAGAGAACTGCTAAAGTAATATTAAATGAATGTTCACATAAAGAAAAACAGTGCTCGGAAATTCGTAATTTTAATCACACCAAACTTAACATTTCTGATGACCGCACTTTTGTGGCAATTGGGTTTCGAAGGATAGAAAGGTACAAATTATTTTCAATGAATATAATAATATATATATAGATATATATATATATATATATATATATATATATATATATATATTATATATATATATATATAAGTATATATATAAAAATATAAATATATAAATATGATACTATAAAAATATATAATATATATATATATATATTAGATATATAATATATATATAATCATTATATAAATATTGAATTTTCATTGAGAAGAGTCCGGGAGAAACGACTTTCTAAACAGTCTCCTCCTTTCTCTGTCCAACTCTCCGACCCCAGACTTAACCGCTATGCTCAATCTTACATATACTCTACTGGTAAAGTCTGAAACACACTCCCTTTATCTATTTTCCCCACTTCTTTTGACTTGCACACTTTCAAACGCCGTGTATCTGGACACGTCAGCTACAATCGATCAGAATAGTGTTTTTCCAACTACGGTGGAATTCGGTAGGCCTCCGGCCATTGCCCACCGGAGGAGATATAAAAAATATATATATATATATATATACTATATATATATATATATATATTATATATTATATATAAGATATATATATATATATAATATATATATATATATATATATATATATATATATATATATATATATATATATATTATATATATTATATATTATTATATCTATATATAATATATATATATATATATCATTTTTATATCATTATATTATATCCAAAAATATTTTAATATTAATATATTTATATAATATATATATATATATAATATATATATATATATGATATATATATAATAATATATATATAATATATATATATATATATATATGGGTAAAGGAAGTAAGCTCCCAGGCGATGAGACTACCACCCATGAGATATGGTGGATGTAACGCACTTCCCATCTCATCCCGGTACACAATGTTTCGTTCCATTTCGCTCTCACCTTCTTCTACACGGAGTAGGCTCTCTTTCGCACACACAAAACATTAACATAGACACTCTTTTTTAAAAAACATAATAAATAAATAAATGATGGCCTCAACAAAAGTAGCTTCAGAGAGACCCGGGGGCCGGCTCCCAAAAATAGCCCCTCATCCATCACTTCCACCATCACCACTTTGGGAGTTGATGGCCTCCAGTGAAATGGTTGGTTAGACCAAGAATTTGCAGCCAGCTAATCTGGACGTACGGTCTATTTTTTCATTAATTTCTGCAACATGCGCGGTCTGTACTCCAATTTCCACTTTGTTGAACATCACCTC
>SEYY01009422.1:0-10601 GCA_009176605.1 Armadillidium nasatum | reverse complement strand
ATTATTCATGTTTTAATCAATTAAAACCCTGTCTGTGGAATCGATTTTAAGATAGACTACTATTCGATTGTGATTATTTTGGTTTCAATTATCAACTAATGAAATTCACACAACTATTGTTCTGATTTGAACTACTTAATACATTAGACTTTCAAACTCGGATCAAACTCAGAATCTGGTCCCAAGAATACTTCCCAAGCAGACTCTAATTCCGAATTCACAATGCAACATTAAACAAGACACTAACCTCTGTCATAATCTTTTCTTGCAAAACTCCCCATGTCAAATAGGAAACTTGAAGACCTAAGAAGCAGAATATAAGCTGAGAACAATCAGAAAAACTAGATCTTTCCTTCCGCGGCTTCTGAGCTTGGATAGTGTCTTCTACTATTTTATCATAAGTATTTCCATATACACATGTTAAAATTATTCGAGAAAATATTCCATTTCCTGAAAAAAAAAAAAAAAAGTTAAACTAAATTAAGGCATCACTTTTAAATATTTTAGTTGTATGCTGATAAGCTTGGAATAAACATGAAAACTGTCTTCAATTAAAGAAAAATCAGGATTAAGAAGTATTTGCTAGTACCCTAACGTTATGTTAACGTTATAAAATAAAAGTCTAATATGCTACTGTTAATGCTATTTCGTTAATAAAGAATTTTAAATGAAATATATATATGAAATCTAACCAAGCTGTCTCTCTTAACTTTTAATATACTGTAAGTATAACAATATGAATGTCGTAAAAAAAAAATAATACAAAAAAAAAAAAAAAAAAAAAAAAAAAAAACTAAAAACTAAATAATAATAATAATAATAATAATAATAATAATAATAATAATAATAATAATAATAATAATAATAATAATAATAATAACAATAATAAAATTAATAATAATAAATTGCAAGGTAATCAAAATCGAAACTTTTATTACCATGAATTCTTAGTGTCTGTACAATGAGCCAAAATGTTGCAAAGAGAGAGGTGTGCTTATTTAATATAAAGTAAAAGTAACTGAATTAAAGTATAAGTAAACACTCTTGCCAAAGCTTGATTAATACAACAGAGTGAAGGAGCAAAGCTAGTCACCCTAGTAAACCTCAAAAATAAAAAATAAAAAAATAAAAACAAATACTATGATTAGAACAGGTAAACATGATGTAAAATATTATTAAGAATAAATGTTTGCTTGGTAAGAAACCTTAATAAAACGACAAAAACAATACAAGATCCATTTTCCACACATTCTCCTCATCTCAAATAATGTGAGAGATTTTAATAACAAAAATAAAAAAGTGAAGCAACAGTTGAAATCGTTTTTCCATTCAATTCTCAAAATATGAAAGACATTTCGAGACAATATGAAGCTTTAATGAAAATTTTGCTTACAAAGGCATCAACATTACCGTTACCTTAAGATGAGGATCAAGAACTATTATTAACAGTTTTCTCTCACAGAAGCTTTCACAACAAAAGAAATAAAAATTCAATAGTTTTACAGATATGTAAGAATAAGAATAAAAGTTGAATTATTAGACCACAAGTGTAGCTAGATAAGAAAATTATACCAATCTAAGCTAGATAGGAAAATTATACCAATCTAAGCTAGATAGGAAAATTATACCAATCTAAGCTACATAGTATAAATAAGAAACGAGAACCTCTTATTCAATAGTTTCAAACGAGAATCTCTTATATCTTATTCCGTAAAACATGCGATATTAATGTGAAATCCTTTTTACAAAAACCTTCTTCTTAGTTTAACATAAATTACAAAACCAAAAATCTTTAAACAAATTAATCAAATTAACAAAACTTTACTATAAAATTGAGAATAGTTGCTACAAAACCAAATTAAAGTTACAAGCACATTACCACTTGGCACCGAAATTAAAAAAGGAAAATGACTACTTGACATATATAATTTCTTTCATCCTTATACTAGCAAAAATAAAACAAAATGATTATAATAGTTATATCATACCTGCTCTTTCTATATACTGAGAATTTTTAATATATTTTATCAGAAAGTATCCAGGAATTATAATCGTTCCATACCCGAGTAAGTTAAGCAAAAGATGAATCCAGGAGTCTGCTAACACCTGAACATTTGATGCCATTGTCGGTCTGAGGAAAAGAAAATGTATATTTTAAAAAATTGAAAAAAAAAAAAAATTAGTTTACTGACCTTAAGAAAAATCAAACTGAAAAATAACTACTGCAATGTTTAAGTTTATGAATTAGTTCAAATTTACAATCTAAGGCAGAAACTCTATGAAGGAAGATAATCTTGGGAGCTTAAAGATTATGAGATCCTATATTATTTTTACTTGTAATATCAACAAAAATCTATTTTTAAAGTCATCTTTAATTCACATTTCACATTCATTATACAGGCACAAACTTTACATGATTAGTAATGTCAAAATTTAAACCCTTCTTAAAGCCAAATACAAATTTGAACATTTCTCAAATATACAACAATGAATTGGATCAAATATCAAAATCAAATGAAAGCAAAGTAACTGATGGAACTACCTACACATCTAAATTTAAAATACCTACAACAACATTTGCAAAACAATTAACTACTTAAAAATAATTCTAAAAGCTAGGATCTATTACAAAGTTAGGAGGTTGGTAAGTGATAGTTTAATAACAAACTATAACATTCGTCACCAAACTCTCTCACTTACAAATGTTAAAAAAAAAAAAAAATTGCAGATTATAAAATGTTACTTTTAACAGTGGTAATTTTGCTTACATTAATAAAATTGAGGGCTATAACTACAAATTCCCTTAGAACTAATTCTTATGAAACTGGCATTTAAAACTAAATAAGAAGAACGTTATAGTCTATATTTACAAAAAATTTCATTATTTTACTCAAATTTAATGGTGAGATATTATGTAAATGAACATTATTGAAATGATAAAGTTTAAACTATTTTATAATGGATTAACATAAAGAAAGTTACTTACTTAAAATACCGATCTTATTTTCTAAATAATTTCGATTATATTTTGCATAACTTCACTTCTTTAAATATTAGGAACAATATATGGTTCGCACTTAATTATTATTTGATATTACATAACAAGTAACTAATCTGAAACATACAAAAAAAAAAAAAAAAAAAAAACAATAAGATACTCTTAAATTAGACTATAGATTTAAACAAACTTTTAAAATACATTTCATAAAAAATAAAATAAATACTATACAGTAAACAATAATTAATGCTAGGAGTGACTTAGAATTTTTGGTTTGTTTTTTAAGAAGTGCCCTTGCTTCCCCTAGCCTTCTAGGAAATGAATTCTCCTCAAAAGATGTGCAACTAACTGGTAACACTACCATAATAGTCAGGTGAATCTAGGCAATGACTATGCACAGATGAGGGAAAAGCCCTCTCTCCTTAATTTTTATCCATGCTCTTAACATGGATTCTGCATTTTGGAATTATCTTATAATTACATTTTTTTTTTTTTTTTTATTTCGCCTCTGATGGGCAAAGGCCAGAGGCCTACCAAAATTTAAACCAGAGCTAGAGAGAAAGTCAGGAACCTAGTCAAATTAAAGGCTGACATGACCTAATACACGGCGTTTCAAGGTGCATAAGTCATAGGAAGTTGGGAAAATAGAAGAAAGAAGTGTGTTCCAGACTTTACCAGTAGAGTACATGTAAGATTAGAGCATAGAGGTTAAGTCTGGGGTCAGAGAGTTGGATAGAGAAAGGATAAGTCTGTGTAGAAAGAAGAGTTTCACGAGCTCTTCTCAATGGAGGAGGTATGCGAAGAGATGGGTTCCCTTTCTTTGGCACAGGCTGAATGAGCGCACATTTCTAGCAAGAAGGGAAGGTTGAAGTAGAAAGACATAGACAAAATAGTTTACCAAGGCAGGGTGCAAGCTCAGAAGCACAAGTTTTGAGAAGCACAGGAGGGATACCATTAGGACCAAACACCTTCTTAGTGTTAAGCTCAGAGAGAGCAGAAATGACATCTTTAAAAGAAATGACAATTTTAAGCATAAATGAGTTGGAGAGGGTTAGGAGTAGGAACAGCTCCGGAATCGTCTAAGGTTGAATTGAGGCAAAAGTTTGAGCAAAGAATTCAGCTTTAAAGGAAGGCAAAATAGCATTTGAACTGTCAGAAGATACTAATAGTGAAATAGGAAGAAGCAAAGTTAGCGTTGACATTTTTTGCAGAATGTTAAAAAGGGCGTGAGGAAGAGGAACCAGAAAGATTATTGCATTTAAAGCAGAGAAAAGAGTTTTTGGTATCTCAAAGAATAGATTTTGCACAATTCCGGGATGAAATATAAGTTGTGTGTTTCTGGAGTTTGAAGACGACAGTAATATCTGAAGGCAGTATCCCTGTGTCGGATAGCATGAGAACAAGCAGAGTTAAACCTAAGTTTCTTAGGTTTAATAGAAGGGAAAGAAAATGGAAAGTATGCCTCAATGCCAGAGAGAATCACCTCAGTTAATGCTCTGCACACTCCAAGGGACCCCTCCCAGGGAAACAGTGATCATTGCATGGAAAATCAGAAAAGTATAACCACAAGTCAGACCAGTTTGTGGCACCGAAATGCCAGAAATGTTTCCTCACCAAAGGCTGGGGCAGTTCTTGAGGAAGATGAAGAGATAAGACAAGATTCAGAGATAAGAAGGTGATCAGATGAACCCAGAGGAGGAAAGAGAACAGTGTAAGGTAAGTAGTTAGGAAAAGATCAAGTACGTTGGGTTCATCACCAAGACGGTCAGGGATACGGGAAGGGAGATGCACCAACTGCTCAAGGTTATTCTGAGATAAAAAATTGGTAGGCAAGTTCACCAGCTGGATTATGAAAACTATATGAAAACTATTGGCAGTGGTGAACATTGAAATCGCCTAAAATGATGATTTCAGAGAAAGGAGAAGAAGAATGAATGTGTTCTATTTTGGAGTTAAGATAGTCAAAGAATTTTTTAGTTTCTGAAGAGTTAGGAGATAAGTAGACAGAACAAATGAATGTAGTTGTAGAGTTGCAAAAAAGTTTAAGCCAGAAAGTAGAGAATTGAGAAGACTCCAAATTAGAGACACAAGAACAGACAACATCATTGCACACATATGCACAACATCCGCCTCTGGCTGAAATTGAGGATTGAGAAAATAGGAGGGAACAGAGTAGGGTTTGCTGTCAGAGCACTCAGAACCTGAGTTTCAATGAAGAACAAGAGATGAGGTCTAGAAGAAGAGAGGTGGTGTTCAACAAGTGGAGATTAAACAAAAGACTGTGAATGTTCCAAAAATTAATGAAAAAAGAAGACCGTGCACTAGGGAAAATCAGCAACAAGGTCTTGGTGTCTCCAACCCCATCGCCGGAGGCCACCAACTCCCAGGTGGTGATGGGGAAGGAGTGGATGATGGGCTATATTTGGAATCCGCTCTTCTTGGATTCTCCAAGCCAGATTTATGTTTTGCCATTTTTTGATTTATTTAATAGGTAATGTAAGTGTAAGCACTTGTATATTTTTTAGGATACATGTGAAGAAGGAGGAAGGTTGTGGGAGCATAAGCACTCCAATGTGAGTCAAGGGTACACTAGAAACCCTCTGAGAAGATGAAACATGAAAAGGAACGAATGAAAGGGCAACGGAATGGTCTTCACTCTATCACCATGGGTGTTAAGCCCAGTGGGGGTTACTTTCATCGCTTCAGACTGCACTACATACTCCCCCAAAATGAGAGTACATCAACACAAAACTCAGTACCCAAACCAAAAAACAGTTGTAAGCACAAAATAACACTGATAACAATCTTAAACCCATTCAAAATTTTAGAAGCAAAGATTTTTTTAGTTTTTATTGTTTCTTTTGATGACAAGTTGATTCTCATTTTGAATCATGATTATTACAGTAATGACACACAAACACATATTACAATAATGTTACTCTTTTAGAAAAAGTTGATGTTAGGGGCCAGTTTCCATAAATAAAATACAGTTTTCATGTACTCTGCTAAAGAGCATATGAGAAGTTAATCAAACATAGTAACCATTCAACACAATATATCTACTTTATAACTTAGTTACAACAAATAAATGCTTTGTTGATAAAATAGATCAAGTTCTCCATCACTACATTATCCCAAGGATAATTTTTGTAAAATGGTACAAAAAGTTAGCTTGGCAAATGTTCAAGTTCTAGATATTGCCAATATTTACAATTTTTATTTAACACACGTAATAACTCCAAACTTTTGAATTTTAATAATCAAATGATGACAGTAACTAATGAAGAAGAAGAAGCAATGAACAAAGCATAAAAATTTTGCCACAAAACATAAATTTAGATATTTCATAAAGTATATATATTCAATTTTGAAAAAAAAAAAAAAAAAAAAACTCTTTAATTCTCTAATCCAATAAAGAAATGAAAGAATATTAGCCCTTCAGTTTAACATAATGTGAGAAATGCATGGTGAGCTTTACATCAATTTACCCAAATATATTATGTGTAAATTAATTTAGATATCTTATGTTTAGGCCTACACAAAAATAATATATCTCACTTATTTTATCATTACAAGAATGAAAAATTCAAGTTTTTATTGGATCACCTATTTTCCTTTTTTCTGTTCTTTTTTAAATAAAGGTATAATCTGAAGACCATAAAAACTTTGGTGACAAAAAATATACATACAGAAATCTGCTTTCATGTAACAATTTTGTTCTTTAAATAAGAGAAAAAGAATTATCTTGTTCAACTTGTTTTACTGACTTAAATTAAGTATGGTTAAAACAAGAGTTGAGGAACTTTTTGCCCAAAGGAATATCTGACATAGCTTAATGAGGAAATTTCCTAACCCTAAAGTCTAAATTTAAAACATTTTAAATGTTTGAAAATAAACACTCATTAATTAATTGAATACTTTACAACAAAATAATTTTAATCATCAACAAACTTATTTGGAAGAGAAGAGAATTTGTGATTAAGTTAATGTGAAAAGGAAAGGTTACCATATTTATTTTTGACAATAAATGATGAAGTGATAGACATGCTTTTACTATGGTCAATTAGAACTTCCAATTTTTCCATCTGCTATCAATTTTTTTTCGATGATAACTAAGCAAAATAATTCAGTATGAATTTAATCGAATTTTGGAAGTTTTCTGCAATGTGTTTTGTATAGATTTTTTCTTTTTCACAGAATATATAGTATTGGTGTCCCACATAAGATTTCTGTAAAAACTCCTTCAAAAACTTCTAAATTTACTGTAAACTTATAATGATGTTTAAACAAAAAATATATTCAAATTTAAATGTTAAAACATTTTTCTTATTTTCAAAAATAAGATTGCATGTAAAACATGGTTCATATATATATATATGGTAAAGGTGTAGATTGTTTCTGAGTTTTGATTGTTAAAAAATATTGAAAATTGAAAATATCGGAGAAGCCTAACGTAAACAAGAAAGTTGCCAGAGGTACTATTACACTAGACATACACACAATTATTATTACTTACTTTTCTTGCAGAGTCTAATTCGACATCATAACCTGAACTACCGAAGATGCCGTAATTTAACCTAAATAATAATAATTTTAATGTACTTATAGTTTATAACATAACCTAAATTTAAGGTATCTGAACTGAAAAGAACAAATTACACATATCTTGAACAGTCAAGGTAACTGAAACTCGTTAGGTAGGAAAGTATCGATTAAAATAAAATATCGATATAAAAAATATCGAAACTCAGAAACAATCTACACCTAAGCCTATATATATACCGATATATATATATATATATATATATATATATATATATATATATATATATATATATATATATATATATATATATATATATATATATATATATATATATATATATATATATATATATAGGAACCGACCGGGGTTGGAATTTGGCCGGGGCCGGTATAAAGGGAGTGTTGACCGTAGTGGAATTGAGGCCCGAAAGAGTCTCAATTCCACTGGTCAAATCGAATTATTAAAGAGACTTTTCCTATAATTATTATTGTTAGGTTAGGGATACTAAACTATTTTTTCTTTTTTTTTTCAGTCAAATCTAAGAGATTGTATTGTTATATTAGTTGAAAGAATTCCTAAGTATTGTGAATATATTATAAACTATAAAATCAGTGTATTTTAGTATATATAAAGAAATTATAAAATAAAACTAAAACTGAGATTTGAGGAGTTATAACAAAAGAAGTAGTACTGGAAGAACGAAAAAGAATAAACAAAATTAAATATTCAAAACCACAAAGGTAATTAAATGAAACTACTTATAATACCAGAATATGAAAACAAAATTTTTGAAATTAAAAATTAAAAACAAATCATAAAACTTTGATATTTATGTACTTATATATTTGACAGTGTGAAACTTGTGATAGAACGCCTTCCATACAAAGTAAACGTTCTTATAACCCTTAGGAGACATTCTCCACTCATAAGGTAAAACGAAATTAACATAATGTGATAATTGGAGTATAATATATATATAATAATAATTATATAATAATAGTAAAAAGTGTAAATTTTTATTTTTGTTATGTTTGTTTTTTATATAGGGTTTTATTTGGGAGTTTTCATTTTGAAGATTTTTCACCTACTCATTGTTGTGTCAAAACATTGGAGAATATTGATGAGCATAATTATACAGATGTACTCATTAAAGTAGAGGTCAATTAGAAACCTACCGGCAAAAAGGATTGAAAAGTGATCCTTACACTTAAAAGATAAGATTCCCTTAAATTTTAGGTAAAACTCTTTACACACATTACTAACCACTTCATTCCAGGTGACGGTTCTTCTTTCAGTTGGGACTGACTCCATAAATTGGTCCAGTCATTTCCTTAAGAGCTGGAAATTTTTTTTTACACATTATATACACCTTTATTGTTAGAATAAATTATAGTATGTATGTAAAATAAAGATTTTTACAAGTTAATAGAACTTATTATCGGGAGGGAATTAAATTTTGTAATAAACCAGTTAAAATCATGTACCAGTGTGCTCATTTACCTGTGTTTGAAGATATTAAGTGTGTTTGGAAACCATAAAAATTAAAACGAAGTAGAAGTTGTCATGTTTGCATTACATCAATTAGACAAATCTCTGGCACATTGAACGGGTCCTTTCAAACCCTTGGAATCTTGATGAAGCCTTGCTTGGGTATTGAAGCTGCCAAAGGAGTGAAAATTCCTCTATACGCTCAAGCCGTAAGTGTTATTTTGTTTGTATCGGGGTTAGGTGATTGGGGAGGGAAATTTGGGCGCCACTGCAGGTTACCAAAACAGTTAACACTGCCTATAATTCAGATCCCCACATTCCCTGACTTCCCCTTACATACACAAAAAAATTTGGCGCCCGAACAGGGACCTGTTTGAATGTGTTTTAGAGTGAATGAGTGTGTGAATATTGCAGTACCTTCGTTTTACAATATTGTAGCCACCTATAGGTAGATATCTCTATCTCATAGATTGTTACTAAAACATTTAAATTATTTATATATTCAATTGTTTTTATTCTTTTTTTGGTGTATACCTGTGTACTAGGTGATTATCTGGTACATGCGTATATACTGTTTTGTTATTTGATTAATCTCTTGTATATTGCAGTTACTGTACAGGTGATTGTGAAGATCTTCAAGAGGATTGGAAAAAAAAAATAATAGACTTTCCAAATAGGAAGGCAGGCCTTAGATATATGTACCTATATATCTAAGAAGTTCTGTTTTTCTTGTGGAAAGAGGAAAACTACTTTTTGAAAAAATAAAAAACTTAGAAGAGCAATATGGCTACTTCAAATATTAACCTAGATGATTTTCTCGCCCAAATTGGAGAACGGTCAACGTGATGAAAGTGATCAGTTGGTCACTGACACACAAAGTGCAGAGAATATGATATCCGCAGATGCAGTTAAAAGCATAGTGGGAAATTTGGCAATACAAATGGAAAATTTAACTAGACAAATGGAAGTGGCAAAGACAGCCACCCTTCCTATGACAAACAATGGGGTGATTACCACAACAGCTAAAGAGGAGGTAGTGACCGACTTAGTTACTCTTACGGAGAATGTATCTCCAATAGTTCCAATAGTTACAAGTCAAAATCCAACTACCTCAGTTAATGAGTTCCTATTCACCCTTTGAAAGTAGTAGGAATACTAATACTAGCATCACCACTGGAAATATATTTACAATACCAATAACAACAATGGTATATACTCAGACCCCTACAACACCAGTGACTGCTACATGTAGTGGAATATATCGAACAAACCCATGGATACCTCCTGTTGCACAGGCACAAAGTGGTCTTTCTCCGAATCAGTTTGATTTAATACAGCAGCAGTTGTCTTTATTGACTCAGGCTGTATCATTGTTGACGATCATGATAAACAATTCACAGAAACCTAAATTAATTGAACCTAAGATATTTAGTTATGAGAAGGAAGACAATTTACAAACATTCCTTGAATATTTATGAAGAATATTGCCAGAAGAAATATCCTCAGAGTCCTGACCAATGGGTTAGATTGTTAGAAAAATACCTATCTGGTAAATTTCTAAAATTATAT